>OX155950.1:34163155-34376155 GCA_944548615.1 Micropterix aruncella
ATATATATATATATATATATATATATATATATTTGATTGGTTTTTTGTAAAATTCCTTTTTTTAAGAATTCGTTTAAAGGATGACTTTTATTTAAAGGATGACTTTATGATTCGTTTAAAGGATGATGTTTAAGTCATCCTTTAAACGAATATATATATATATATATATATATATATATATATATATATATATATATATAATATATATATATATATATATATATATATATATATATATATATATATATATATATATATATATATATATATATATATATATATATATATATATATATATATATATATATATATATATATATATATATATATATATATATATATATATATATATATATATATATATATATATATATATATATATATATATATATATATATATATATATATATATATATATATATATATATATATATATATATATATATATATATATATATATATATATATATATTTATATATATATATATATATATATATATATATATATATATATATATATATATATATATATATATATATATATATATATATATATATATATATATATATATATATATATATATATATATATATATATATATATATATATATATATATATATATATATATATATATATATATATATATATATATATATATATATATATATATATATATATATATATATATATATATATATATATATATATATATATATATATATATATATATATATATATATATATATATATATATATATATATATATATATATATATATATATATATATATATATATATATATATATATATATATATATATATATATATATATATATATATATATATATATATATATATATATATATATATATATATATATATATATTATATATATCAATTAAATACGTACGTATAAAATTAATACAGAAAATAAATACGTACATATATAACTTTACAAAAAATATAATATATAATAAATTATTGATAAGGATATAAAGTAAGTAAATTTAAAGAGGAGCAGGTATGTACAGTGAAAGTTATTAGAGAATAGGTTGGTTTATGGGTGCGAAGTAATTTTGGTTTGAAAAGCTGAGTAGCTGTTAGTATGGTAGTGTAAACTCGCATTTTTGAATATATCCACAAAAAAAAATTCTTTAAAAAAAAAAGACACGAAATACAAGTTTTTAAACAACATTAAACCCGCTAAGAATTAAGTTTTATCGAGGTGACTGTTTAAAAATTTACAGTATGTTTTCCACAACTGACAACCTCATAAATTTACCCCATACTCCTAAGCACTTATAAATTTATAGTAGGAACAGGTAATGAACCTCGCTTATACCAACAGCGTCCTTTAAATGTCGTCGGCATATATTGTTTACGTTGCTAATTAAGTTCAAGCCTCAGACTATACGACATAATTTCCACGTTACATTATTAAAGCGCCTCACATGATGTGTTAACTTAATTTTCAACGTGAACTTCTTCTCGTATACGTCTACGTGATCTCTTACATACAGGGAGTAAAATATTTCGTCCAGTTCTTGAGACTATAAAAGTCAAGATCTACAAAGACTAGGTAGCTGTTTTTCTTTCCAGTTGTTATGTCCCCAGTTCCAGTTGTTATGTTCTTTCCATTTGTTTTGGTGAGGGTCGACATTAGTCCCGGCCTGGAGGCACAGTGGTTAGGTCACC
This sequence comes from Micropterix aruncella, assembly GCA_944548615.1. NCBI lineage: Eukaryota > Metazoa > Arthropoda > Insecta > Lepidoptera > Micropterigidae > Micropterix > Micropterix aruncella. The sequence goes on from OX155950.1 coordinate 34,164,853, forward strand.
TGATCTTACATTATAAGGTTCCGGGTTCGATAAAGTTAACGTAATCGTATTTCAATTCTGTCGATCGAATGCAATAACAAGATATACACTTCCACGCGTGTTTCACGCTCACATACATGTAAACGCTTCATAGTAGGGTTGGTTGGAAAAGATTGTCGTATGATAATGAACCCACCCATTGTAAAAGTTCCAATAAGAAGTAGAAACTAACAATCAAACTAACATTAGTAGAGGTTATGGTTTTGATAGTATACTATAATATACTAGTATACTCGGGAGCAATGAATCCGGGTAACCAGAATAAACCGTAAATATCTCGGAAACTAAGAATGTGAGCTTATCCAAATAAGCAATAGACTGTTTAATACTACTGAAATAAAATAAATAAAACCTCTTTGTTGCCTTAAAATACAGAAACCAAAAAGGCTCAAATCGAAATAAATGATTTTTTGGAAATCGAAATACGAATTCACTGCATTTGTTTAGAAAACAAGATTACAGAAAAGAAGCGTGATTATGTTACTTAAACACATTATTAGTTTCTGAGATATTAGGGTTTACGCTGGTACGCTCCAAATCACTTGAGAATGTTTGTCAACAAATTCAGTTAATTTTTTTCTAACTGCGTGACTTCGCGGGGCTGACTTCAGGGCATTGTGGGTAAGAAAGGAAAGAAGGTTATCAATTTAAGTCCCGTAGATTTAATTAGAATGCATGTGTGTTATTAGAATAATATTACCAAGCGATAAGTCCTTTATTTATTTATTTATTTCGGGAAACATACAGCGCTTCATTAATTATTACTAATTATTCTAATACACAGTTTCGCTGGCCGATTAATTGTTTCTTACATTATTTTCTTATACGGTAGATCAAAAATTGCATTGCACTAAATTAAATTAAATTAAATTGCAATTGAACTATTGTAAGGATAGGAAAGGAGAGGGATGGGATATATGTAGGATAGGATATAGATATTCAAATTGTATTCACTGTGTAATCACTTCCTAGACGCCTAGTGAGCTAAGGACAGCTTCGCTGAATTTAGGTTGATTCAGGTAAAAAATGTCGATATCTTCGAATCGTCTATTATATGTGGTCATCAAGAGGTGCATAACAGAGTTTTGGGCGTAACTAGTATTCACACGAGGGATTTCGAACGTACGAGGAGAGCGAACCCTTCGTGGTGGAACTAACAACGACAGTTTATTTACCAAATGATGGCTATCAATTTTGTTATGAATTATTTTATGCAATAATATCATATCAGCCGCTGTGCGGCGGTCTTCCAGTGAACACATACTGAAATAGTTCAGCCTGCTCTCGTAGGTTCCAAGTCCCAAGTGCTCACGATAGTCCAGGTATCTAGTAAAACGTCTTTGGACGCCCTCCACCCTATTTTTATACACGCCATATTGCGGATTCCAAATCTGCGATGCGAACTCTAAGGTACTACGAACATAGGAAAAGTAAAGCGTTTTAAAGATGTTAATGTTCGAGAATGGTTTACATAACATTAACAAAACCCAGAGTCCTCAACGCCTTGCTAACAATACAGTTGATGTGTTGATCGAACGTCAGCTTTTGATCCATTCTTAGTTACCAAGCGATAAGTCTATTATGAGTCCAACGTATTTGCGTTTTATTTCGTCTGTAGTCATTGCGTTTTGCGAAGTTAAGGAGTCCTGTTGTCAGATTGTTGATCTTTTAAGTTCAAGTGCGGTTGGTTTTGAGTCGCATTGGACGGTTTTATCACATAAACTTATTGCTACTTACGGTGCGCCACCCATAATAATTACACACGCCTAATGCACGAAGAAAGTGATAGAGAAATGTTTGTTGCCAACGACTCGGCGGCTGTCACGCAGATAGATAAGTAAAAATATTAAAAGAAATAAAAACACGTCGTTACAAAAAGTAAACTACTCTATTTATAATTATTTTTATTACGGTATTATGTACTATTTGTGGTTTATGTAGTTATCCATATAGATACATTTCTATTTTTTGAATGCACTCATTCAGTAAATACGAAATATTTATGTTAATCTATCTACATTTGAAATATGGGACTTTTCTGAAATATAGGACATCTATCGACATTTGAATGAAATATGGGAATCCGATCAAAAAATTAAGACCCGGAAAGAAATCGCCCGTGCATCATTCAAGAAAATGAGAAAAGTCTTGTGTTGCCGGAAAATAAATCTAAGACTTAGTACTCGGCTCCTGCATTGCTACATCTGGCCAGTGGTTATGTACGGCAGCGAGGCGTGGACCATTAAAGAAGACACCAGACGTGGTCTTTTGTCTTTTGAGATGTGGTGCTACCGTCGAATGCTCCGTATAAGCTGGAACCATAAAGTTAGCAACGAAAAAGCGCTTCAGCGTGCTGGTACGACCCGAAAATTGCTGCACACCGTCAAAAAGCGCAAGATTGAATATCTGGGGCATGTGCTGCGGCATGACAGATATCAGCTAATTCAACTAGTATTGATGGAAAAAAATGAGGGTAAACGACGACGTGGAAGGAGGAAAAAGTCGTGGTTGTGCAATGTCAGACAGTGGACCGGGATCACCATTACGGAACACCTTTTCCGGATGGCGCAAGACCCACAAAAGTATTCAGATCTAACGGCCAACCTCCAGTAATGGAGAGGCACTTCGATAAGAAGAAGAATCGACATTTGGAGATTTGGATATTTAGAATACTACTGACACTTGGGATGACATATCGATTCTAACAATACTACATAATTCTAAATCAGTTCGAGCGTTTAGAAGTTATGTATGAAGATTTTATTTACAAACATTGTCAACTGATTTGGAATACACTATATATCTTTTAAGCACTGAAATAACTGTGGCATAATAAACTAGTCCCTATGCTTTCAAATGGGTGATAGATATAGGTTTATACGGTCGATTGTGTTGATCAGCTTCTAAGCATCTTGCTTTACTTAAAATAAATCCAAAATAGATTACACTCAAAATCTAATGTATCTACATTTTACATTGAGATATATATATATATATCTCAATGACAATGACAATTTGTAAAATGTCATTGAGATATATATATATATATCTCAATGACATTTTACAAATTTTTGAAATGAAAATAAAACATACAGAGTTGTGAACTACAACGGGCGAACCCGTCACCTTAGGAAGTTTTAACGATTAGTCGTTCTATCTCCCGTGAAGTGAACGCAGAAGACTTGGACAAAACAATCCACCGTCAATCTCCGCCACAAGCCCGCAAGAGGCCAACACCTTATCCGCGAGATAACCAGGTATTACCCAGCGGGCTTACACTCACGCCCTTACTTCCAATTGCGACCAGATTACTCCGGTCTCTCGACTGGTTACGAGTTCGAGGTCGCTTGCGCGGTCCTCTACCTTACGAAGCGGTGAAACGGTGTTAAACCGAATCTATCACTATCACGACGTCCTTTGCCCGGCTGTTCCACCCGGGACCGGGTAGCCGATGATCGTTACAAGAGAGGTCGCCGTAAGGTCCGCAACCACCCCCGCTCTATAGAAAACAGTACTGCTTCCAGACTCCCCCGACTGTTAGAATGCACAATCGATTGGCTTACGCCGCACGGTGCGCAGACCGTCCAGGAGCGCCAGAAGGTTGACTCCTAGGGGAAACTAGCCCAAAGGCCAGAGTCCTGCCCGGGTTCGCACTTCATGCGTGGAGGCCGCCGGATGGGTGTTGACCAGTGAGTGTGACCAACCCTGAACAAAATGGGTCTTCGTGGCCAACTTAGGAAGGGCCCATTAGCTCCCACGAAAATAAAAGAGTCTGACATCGATATCTCAAAAACGTGTGGTCCGATTTAGAAAATTCTTCCGCCAATATGTTTTATTACGTAATTGCCTTCCGCCCCACCCCTTTTATTTCTGTATTATGACGCTCCTCAAGATGAAGAAAGCAATAATTGGCATTAAATCGAAAGTGGCAGGTTGTTGTGAAAATAGTTATCCAATTAATAATACCTATATTAAATGAAATTGCAGATGTAATCACATAGTTGACCAATTATCCCATTAATACGGAAACCGTGCCATCAATATGGAAAAGTGCACTAGTGCACTCATCCAGCCACTACTCAAAAATATCGGCCGATCTCCATTCTCCCTGTCCTTGCTAAATAAATGGAACAGCTATTTTGTTACCAGCTTTTTCGTTATGAAACTGACAACAGCCTTATTGACCCTTTTCAATCAGGATTTCGCCCCAATCATAGCACGACTACTGCTCTAGACCAAGTTCAGTATAGCCAACACAAAATTAGTAATATAAACTTGAGTTAGCTGATAGACTTTGCCGCAAGCAATAAGCTCGCCCTTTTTAATGAAAATAGTCTTAATATTATTATTCATCAACAGGGAAAACTGATTACATTTTGGAGTAGGTCCATAAACCGTCAGGAAGCTGCCAAACAAACGGATGACTGAAAAATGACATTTTAGCCATACCGTCACCAACTTTTTTTTCGTCGCATGGATGATCTTATTGGAGTTGCAATATACAAACCGATCATAGACCAGCGTTAGCGTTTTGAAAAGTACTTGTATATTTCATGTTATTACTAGTTTTTATAGTAAAACTAAGCACCTGTGTTTTAAACAACTGTGTTCTCTGTGTTCAATATCTTGCTCTATCTCTCTCTCTCTCTCTCTCTCTGTCCCTCCATTTGCCATGATAACGTAGAAGAAATTGTCGCACCAAAGTGATTCCCTATGTTTACTTCCTATACAGACCAGGTTAAAACGTTCCTTATCTCATTGGTTTAATATCACAAATTGAACGTCGTTATTTATTTGCCATGATCTCAGGCGGTTAGCGCTCGACGTTGTTTAGTTAAGGGAGAGCAATTTCGACAAGAGAGCACTCTGAATAGCCCCAATTTGCACTCGATTATAGGTTCACAGGTTTGTGGGAAGAACGAGCGAGCGTTCTCCGCCTTTCAGTACGTTATAAACGATCGATGAGCTGATATTACGCTTCTGAGCGGAAGATGGATTTTTTAGTTTATTCTGTAGAATTAAGCGATTCGTGTCTGGGTGGATGTTTTTTTCTGAAGCCGAGAGAATGGTTTTCGATTCAGTGGCAATTTTCGTCGACCACCAGATGCAAACATTAATGGTCTTTTTGTGGCTTTGCCGCTACTTGATTATTATTCTAAAATGTAATTTATTTATTTATTTCCAAAACATAATTAACCTTACAGTTACAAAAAAAAACGGTAATTATATTATTCAAAACTTATGCACTAGCTGTTGCCCGCGGCTTCGTATCGCGTAAAGTTTTGAATCGAGTTGCTAATTTGAGTAGGATGGCGTATATTTGTTCTTTTAGACGCACTTTTAGATATATAGTAAGAGACGTCCTAATTTTAGTACGTAGCTAATTTTGTCTGCATTTAACACCCGTGATTATGCATTAATTTATTTTGATATCGATTTATATTTTACTGCTAATGTCTTCAACAAACTTCCACTACTTTTTTTTATTTTTTGAGTCATAAAAACAGTTATTGTAGCTTAAATATAAAAGTTCGATTAATGCTGTTGCAGACTTTTTTATAGATCTCTTTGAGGCCGACGTTTTTGCTTTACATAGTTTTCAAATATACCAAATTGTTTCATCAGAGCACGCCGATAAAGCACATCACCAGCACAGCCGACTCGGTTTACAAATAACGTTATTTCGTATTGAAAACTAATATTTATCACAATAAGACATAGCCTATAGCACTACTCGATAATTTAGCTTTCCATTAGTGAAAAAATTTTGAAATCGGAAAAGTAGTTTTGGAGATTACCCGCTACATACAAACTTACAAACTTTAACTCTTTATAATATTAGTATAGATACATCCAATTATTATCTAACCTTTATTGTTTTAACTAGGTATTACTTATTATTAACATTTCTACAAACCTACTTTAGGTAATTATTTGATTGCTAAGGCAAGATTTGTGATGTTAATACTACGATTAGGTTTAAGGTGCCACACGAATATGTTTGATATTAAGTAGTGTTGAAGTACTTGGGAGTACTGTGTATTTCAAGGTAATACCGAATATTATTTTTGAGATCGAGTAGATTTGAGCTGACACACGAGTATGTTTGCAATTGAAGTACCAAGTACCAGATGTTTCGGATACGAAGTATTTGTTATTAAAGAAATCTATTAATATAACAAAGATGTCATTGATGGACGTTTGTTTGTTTGTTTGTTTCTATTTGTTGTGAAATTTCACAACAGCCAGGTCTATCGTCATATGGCAATCTCTTCTAACCTATCCTAATATGACGTGTTTACTTGTATGTGTGCGTTTATAACATATGTGTAAGTTGGTGTCTTGTTATTGCATTCGATCGACAGAAATGAAATGCAAATCCTTAAACTTTATCCCTACGAAAAATGGTAACCCAGCCGGGAATCGAACTCGGAACCATACAATGTAAGATCAGGCGACCTCACTATGCCACCGGGCCGTGTAAGGTGACGTCCTAGTCCGCGTGATGTGAAAATGAATGAGAGGTTGATTTGGCTACCACTTGCCGCTTGTCTGAATTTCTCCGAGGACCAGACCCTCGCAGTTTCAAAACCCGAAGATCCGAAGTTCTATCTCCTCAATGCAACCAATATTATCGTGTACTGACCTATTCGGCTAGCACTAAGAATGCTATGATGTGTACATTTTTAATTGGAGAAACACATTCAAAATACAGCCCTAAACTATGAGAGAAAATACACGTAGGTGTATTTACATAGGTAAACAAACACCTATTTTAACCTATTTTTAATGGATACAACGGCGCCGGCTATTTCTAAAATATTTCTATTTATAGACGGCGCTAAAGAAAGCTATACGAGCTATATTAATTAATGGTTTTAAATCTGCAGGAGCCGCCATAAAAATGGGTTGGTGAGTGGGACTTCTGGTTACTGTACAAATAGAGAAGTTAGAAAGAAGAACGGCGAAACAAAAATATTCAGATATTATTTTAAAAGACCCCACGTTTAGGGCGGTATTTTGCTTTAACCGCCTCCTGTTCGAAAAGTTTTTTTTTTGCCGGCCATTTAAAAAGCTGCCTCTGCGGAAAGCTCTTAAGTGGGATTATTAGGATTGTCGTATGTACGGTTTTTATATTGTAAATGAGAAGTGACGATCTTAGAATTGAAATTGACAAATGATTGGGTTGACTTTGATTTGGTTGATTAGATTTTATTTGATTTGAAATTGACATAGGTATTGAAAAGTCCCTAAATGTTGCCAGTTATTCTGATATTGAAGGCCAACAGCACGAACTTTATCTTTATCCTAATCCTATTATCTCATCGCAAGAGTATCTTTTCAGATCCACATCGCTTATGGCTGTACTGCCTCACTCCTGACCAGCGATTTTTTCGCTTGTTCCAGCAAGAACCTTTACATGGGAGTCACACGTGTTATTATAATATCGTGAACATTATAATTAACCCCTAGAGCCCCAATCGGCCGATATCGGCCACAACACGATTCAGCATGACGATTTTATTTTATTATGTTTTATTATGTTGATATGTTTTATTTTAATTATAGGTACAGTGGTTCGGCAGTAATTAATGTTTTGGCGAAACAATGTCATAATTAATTTTTTTTACTAATTTTTACTAAAATTTTTTGGGACATCAACTTGTCAATCGGCTGAGGGGCCGAGGCATGAAGGGTTAATATACATCTTTACCTATTCGTAAACTAATAAAGAATAAGATGTGCAAAACAAGTGCCGACGCGACGGTACTGTTCCTAAACAATTTTAAGTCTTTTAATTTACGGAGATTTAAAGATCATCGTGGCCGTCTGCGACAGCATCGTTACTCAGAGTTTCGGCTGGTTCGTTATCGTTAAGGTCTTTATCGTGTCTCTGTTCTCTTCATCTTCTACACCGATTTCTACTGTTGCTTATGGCTGCTTTCTCGAAGTTGTTTAGCTCATTGTCTAAACACATGAGTTCGATTAATTGCTGGTCTTTTAGAGCATACAGTCACTACGTGATCAAAAATAAGTCACAGGAAAAAATGCAACTTCAACAAATTTAGGTTTTTGATAGCAAAAGTGTATTTCCTTCAATGCGTCCGCAGCGACATATGGTGCCAATTTTTTTTTCGCCGTTGCACTCGCTGATAGTTCTTTTCGGAAGCATTGACTTCGACCTAAAATATTTAGTTATAGCGAAACCTGTTTCCGTATTTGATACGAATGAAATCATAGGTTCGATGATGAAATTAAATACATAGTTGCTTATTATATTAATAGTCCTGTCTATGTAATCTCATTTTATATCGGATCTAATTCTTATTATATTTAATAAATAATGGTCTAACAATTTAAAATCCAGTTTCTGGAACATTATTTCATTTAAAGGCCGTTTATTTTATCCTCTCTGTGAATTTAAGAGAGGTAGGTAATTGGGCTGGTATTTAATTACAATTATGAAACAATGCCCTTTAACTTAAGTTGAGAGTCCCGTAGGAAAATTTGTATTTCTATTTATGACGCTACAAGATTTCATGTTTTAAGCACGATCAAAAGGCTATTTAGTTATCATATTATTAGATTAAATAGAGTAAATGTGTGCATAAATTAAGTTTTCAAGTGTTTAAAATTCCAAGAAATTACAAACTGACCCAGAATTGAAACATAATTCGTGAATTACACCTCGATCCATTATGGAATTTAACGTTATTTGGTTTCCACAATTCATAAGAGGCAGCTAATCGAATTAATTGATCCAGAACAACTAATTCCCCTAAGAGTGGTCTCCGGAGATGGATTTAAATTAGCGATTAATCCCTTCAATTAAATCGGCGTGCTAATTACGGTCAAACAAATCCACGGGTTTACAGTTAATGTGTTCCTAATGATCAGGCCAGCGAAGTTATTGCGATTGCTTCTAAATACGTAAATAATGTATTGACTCGCTGGGGTAAAAGCGAATTATGTGGAACTAATGGATTGTGTTAGGTAACTGCGCGATTATCAGATGAGAAATACATATGATAATTATTTATACCTGTATAAATATTGTTCGATCTGAGTCTGAACGACGACTGATAAGGACGAACGATTGAATCGAGTCAATCAAAAAGCCTTTTGTGAACCCACGATAACTACAGCTGGACTAATAATACCCTTTAGCGGGATTTCTCGTGATATAATAAATCTCTCTGGCAGGATATAATATCGCAAGGTTGGACGCCCTGTGGTAATTATCAGTTGTGGTACCCGAAGATAGGAGCGCCTTTTCTGTTATGAAAACATTGGACATAGAGGTCTTCTTCGGCGACGGACTGATAACTACGGCGCTAACGGTACTCTAATTCTGCGGATCTTAAAAACTGTGTTTCGCGGTACCTAGGGTTTCCGCGAGATCTCCATTAGCTTAGGGTTCCCCGATTTTCCTCTCAACAACTTGTCAAGCAAAAATAAATTGCAATTAACAGGTTATTATGTAAAAAAAAAACATAAATATTCGTCAGCATTTAACAGACTTCATGAAGTTCTTGTTACGAATACAATGCTACCTAGGTATTAACAAAGACCTTGACTGAGTACAAAATTTATTTGTACCAAAATAAACCATTCATATTGTCATTTTTAAGTTCAACTTCAAGACAAATTCTCAGTCAAAGAGGTGGGTGAGAAAGAAAGGGGTAAGGGAGAACGAAATGCGCCCTAGGTGGATTGAAAAAAAACAAACAATTAAAAAAAAACAAAATCGGTCGTTTCTCAGAAACAGGGGGATCCCTGGCAACAAACTTTATGCGTCTCGAAAATTAAATTTGAAACTGAAACAAGGTTTTTTGGATTAGACTGAGACACATCAGCTGAAAAAGCTATTGTGACTTTACTCCCCCTTTTTTTCCACCATATATCAGCTGCAAATAATCAAATTAATAAATACACTGCATGCTTTCCACGATTTAAAAGTTGAATATAATCATGAAAGTTAAATAAATCGTTATAAAGCCGAATTTGAAGGCAATTAGCAATAGAATATTGAAACAATTTCCTAACTCTAAAATGTTTGATAATTGCCTTTTATTTGCACATGCATCAATGTATAACTGCACATACATTCCTACGTACGTTTCCTTACACTTTGTAATAAAGTTGACAGGTGTTTCGTTTCAGGCTATATTGTATCGTCAACTTCATTCTTTAAAGATTTCATTGGATTTGGCTTTTGCCATGACGCGACATGACATTTTGATATTAAAGCGCTCGATTGGGTAAAATTCCTTGAATAAATGGTTAACATTTTAAACATCGTCCGAGGCGCTATACCCCCCCCCCTCACTCACCCCGGAAAAAATCCACCAGACATAAATTACTTACTATGGGTGCCGTATCTGAAATAGTTTGGTAACCTCTGCAGTCTAATATAACGGGTAGGTACAGCTTCTAGACTTCTGGCCGCCCTGTGTGCAGCGAAGCGAGCACACGAAGGTGGTCGTGCAGCGAGATATTGTCCCGTCGGTACATGGCGCGTGTGGGGAGCTTCACATATTAATCCGCATACTCTGTTTCGCTAAACTCGCATTTAAATGATGTTGCTTAATTATAGATAAGGGCTGTTTTCAATTCATCGAAGACCCGGCGAGCAATAGAAATATATGTATTGTTTAGGGCTTTCTGCGTTTCTTGTTTTTTGTAGTGTTTTTTTGGATCGCGGATGCATTGGGCACTATTTTGTACTTGTGATAATTTGAACATTTTAGTCAATATTTATTTTTAAGTTATAAAAAGAAATTTCTGTTATAGAATCTCCATACAGAGATAATTACAAATGGACCCAATTATGACTTAAAAACATTCTTAAATGTTTGTTTGATTTACAAAATCATATCTCGAAAGCAGGATTATTTTTAGACAAAACTAACATCGCAAAGGTTAAACGTCCTACACATTTTTATATTCATAATAATACTTTGCGTTTGTGATGATACTACGACAGAAAGAATATTAGCAGAACTGTTGAAATGACGTGGTAGCGGATGGTTTCGTGCAGCTTGGGCCAGAGATCCATTTTGTTCTCGAATCGGCTCAACTCACGATTTAGCTCCTATTCAGAAGCTTCCACTTGCGGAAGGCTACCCCGGGTAAGACTCTGGCGTCTCAGGCCTCACGACTGGTGGACCGGTTTCTCCTGGTGTGATTGCATCCCGGCGCTACTGGACGGTTTTTGCACTGTTCGGCGACGCTAATTGGTTATGCATTCTGACTAACTGCTGAAGGAGTCTGGATAATTTGGAAATATACTGTCTCCTAAGCAGTCCACGATAAATTTAAACTTCATTAAATTTAAGCTGTAATACTGTTGTATTACGGTAGAGGCCGCTTAATCGACTTCGGACCCGTAACCAGTCGGGAGGACGGAGGTTCCTGAAGGTTAATTCCAGACGGAGATATCCTTCCAAAACTCGTAGTTAGGGGGCGAGGGTGCCGGCTGGGTACCTTTCCCGGTGCCTCGCCATAATTCATTGGCCTATAACGGGCTTGTTCGTGGAGATAGACAGTAGATTGTCTTGTCTCTAAGTTTTTACGCTCATCCAACGGCTGAAAGAATGACCACATATCGTTTTACCAGCCTGGGGTGACGGGTTCGCCCGCTGTAGCCGACACCGCCCTACTGCTGAAGTGAGGTCGATATCGTTTATTTTTTAATTTTTAATAATGCTCAAGAAAATAAAGAATATCCATATATTTTAAAGTTTTTAATTTTTGTGAGAATAAAATCTAAATACCCTCATCAATGATTTGAATCACAGTTAATATAATATGAATTAAATTTAATGGCGGAGATACAAAATTATTTTTATTTCAAGAATAACAACCTTAGCTAAAATACTTCAATCCAATGCCTACCGAATGAAAATAAAATAAATGATTTGTTTTTGGGATGCCGTTAGTGTGGCATGAATAGGCGGTACAAACATACCTACCCCGGTATTTCCATTTGTATAGAGACTTAAAACGTAGTATTTGTATCACCTATTGCTCCAATGTGTGTACCAAAACGTGCAATAGCAAAGACACACACATAACCATTCAATTTTGCGGCTTTTCCTGAATAGCTGCTCCACAGGCAGACAGATCAGGGGTGAGTGGGACGGCGCTAGTGCGCGCGAGAGGGACGCGAAAGGGCAAACCGACAAGCGATTGACGAGGGAAGACAGGGCTGTTAAGCGAGGCGCCAAAGTAAAGGCGACAGCGACTGAAAGCCTCTGCGCTGCCATCTATTGACGATGAATATGTGATAGTTTGGAAATTGAATTGATGTATTCGCCTATTTCGGATGCGGATTTATTTATTAGGCCCAGCAGGGGCTCAATAAGGCAAGGCTGAGTGAAACATAGGACGGTGCCAGAAACAGAACGTATCACCAGAAGCTTGTTTCGCGATTTGCAAACTAAGGAACATCATTGATGAAAAAGAAGTGATAAACGAATATTTCTCGCTCGTGGAGTCCCACCTGCGTTATGGCGTACTTATATGGGCCAATCCCGTGAATATAAAAAATATATTTATTTTGCAAAAATAGGCAATGAGAGCTATTAGAGGTTTAAGGCGACATGAGACCTCAGAAAAATATCCGAAATGGGCGTACACGCGAAAAAATAGGCGGGGTCAATTTTGTAGTGTTTGACCAATAAAAATGCAGCGTTGACGAAGCGTTAAGCGCAGATTCTACATCAGCTCGCGCCGGCTACTAGGCGCATACTAAATGCTCTCTATGCGCTAGCACAGAATAACTATCCTTACGCAGCGGTGGTATAAGGGTGTTAATGGCAAAGCATATTTAGCCTAACTCTCAGAGCGCTTTCACGTTTGAATTAATTGTAATTAATTTATGACTTAAATTAAAAATGTGGCTAAGTGCTGCCCTAGAGAATTGACCACTCAATATTATGAAATTATAATAAAACACACTCCCCGCTTACACTGTAGGAGTAAACGCGCCTGAAAGTTTTCGAACTCAGTTTAAAGCCTTAATGTCCAAGGCAATGAGCAACTTCTTTGAGTCCAAATTTTAAATTGGTTTCTTATCGAGGGATTCACTTAGAAACTTTTTTTAATTAATGCTTATATTTTTCAAAAAAACTCATAAAACTAAAATTCTTAAGATATCGTCGTTACCAGGTATCATGTCGCCTTAAATCAATGAGCTTTATTTATAGAACCACGTATTGCCTCGATGTATGATATTTTTGTTCATGAACGTATATGTGAATTCTATAAGAAAAACAAGTATGTTTAACGCAATCGCATATACACACGCACGATACAAGCAACAAATCACCTTATATCCCTTCATCGCAAGCTTCCAACGCACAAGAGTTCCAACGCACAACGATATATAGAAGCGTAAATTATTATAACAAGCTGCCACAAAACTTGAATGTCAGCAAAAAATATGTTGAATTTAGAAAACGAACGATACCATATTTCTTATCTAAATGTGTGTACAATTTGAGTGACTTTGAACTTAGGGATTTATGTTATTTTATTTAATTGTTACATTTTAATTGTTTATTTTATGTCTGTATTTTCTACATCCTAACCGGGTTTTTTAAAAATATGATTTAATTTGAAAGTATACATCGACGGAGCAGCAATGGGATGTCTTGTATTGCCGATTGAAAGCGAGTTATTTTATTTTATTTATTTTAAACATAACATGCGAAATTCATCAAATGGTCATACCAAGTAATGGTGCGAAGTAAACGACAACTCACATTCACATGACCATGCGCAGCGCATGCCGAACTAGGCCGAGTATAGCCTGTACCTATATATGCATACTATATATATGCATACGATTTATTTTCAGACTTGGGTGGAGAAGCATAACTGACGTAGGACACATACACTTATACACACACATATACATATACACATATATACATATACATATACATAGATACACACATACACATTACATTATGTTTATTATCGTATATCACATTTATGCAGGTATATTATTTCTTAGAGATGATTTGCAGAAGATCATTCTCTGTCCTTGAACGAGCTATATCGTCAAGAAGCCATTTTTTTTATTGAATAAAAAGTTATTTTATTTTTTTTTTATGTCGTCATCAAGACGGTTGAATATTTTGGGTGCGATAAAGTTTAATTGCCTTTGGGCAATGAAGTTATGAATATTATATTTTTGTATTAGGAACTAGCCCTCAAAACTTACGAATTCTCTGGCTTCGCTATGTCGACGATACCTTCCGTATCCTGAAGGGCGATGTAAAAACGGTGAATAAATACCTGGGTCATCTAATCTAATAAATTCACATTTAAAGTAAAACAAGGTGGCTCTCTGGCTTTCTTGGACGTTAAGGTCATAAGTAGAAGCGAAAAAGCTCTCGGATATAAGGTAAATCGGAAGCCCACAATTACGGACATATATCCAACTCACACCATCATCCCTAGGATCTAACCTCTGTGCCAAGTCGCTCGTGAATCGAGCACGCAACTTTTGTGACGCTGAGTATTTTCCGATTGAGATGGAATATGTCAATGATGTATTTGATGAAAATATCACGACACGTGTGTGAGTGCATACGATCCAATACAGACAACATTGAGAAATCGAACAGATCTCACGCATTCCTACCGTACCTTAAGTGCGTGACAAGTCTAATAAGTAAGATGCCAAATAAATTCGTCATAAAAACGATCTTTATACATCCCAAAATATAGCTCGATCTCTGAGGCGTGTTGGTACGTATAAAATCGAGTACAGTTGTAGCATATAAAATCGGGTATGTATAAAATCGAGTACAGTTGTAGCTTGAATTATGTTAGACAAAAATAACGATCAATAGCCGCTCGATTAAAAGAAAGCTTCAAGGCTATTAAAAACGTTCAGCGCGAAAAAAACCTTTTCAATATCCCATTTTCAGCAATGTTCAAGGAAGAGATATTAATTTGCGCGCATACGCCCTAGCCAATTATCCTATAGGTCAAAATGCTCTGACAGAAATCAGATTAAAGGATTTTAGCGTTCCCACACCTAAAATATTCCCTATCTTTGAAGACATTCTCAAGCAATGTCCAGGGGAGAGATAATAGACGCTCATTCGCCCCAGCCAATTATTCCATAACTCAAAGTACTTTAACACAAACCATATTACATGAATTTTAGCGTTCCCACACCCAAAATATTCTTCATCTCTAAAGACATTTTAAGGCAACGTCCAGGGGAAAGATAATAGATGTGCATTCACCACAGCCAATTATCCTATAGCTCAAAATGCTCGGACACTAATCATAATAAATGATTAACGTTTCCACAACTAAGATATTCTGAGGAATGCACATTCTTGAGCAGGTTTTATGTTATCCGCTTTGTTGTAACTCGCAAACAGATGTCGTTGCAACACATCGATCTATATACCATTGAACCGATCGCCATGAAAATTGGTATACTTTAGGTATTTGGGCACGGATATTATCTCGTTTTTAGAGATGAGTCTCTAAAGATATCTTGGAGCAATATTCAGGGGAGAGATAATAGACGCGCATTCGCCCCAGCCAATTATCCCAGAGCTCAAAAGGCTCTGACACAAAGCATAGTGAACGCTTTTTAGCGCTCTCAAAAATTACGTAATTTTCTTATTTTTCAATTTAAGAACTCGATGTGGTCTTAGCACCTTAGTAAACTTAGTCATAATTATGAATAAGTATTTGATATAATGTCAAACAACCGCTGTGCAAAAAGAAAAATATTGGATTGATTCTTACATTACCATTTTGTTATTACGGATACAGAATAAAGATGTTTTAATCTGAATTTTGTTGTATTACAAGCAATTTTGTTGAAACTCCCTTACGGAATTATATGTATCAACATTGTCCGTGCGGTTAATATGGAAGTAACAGTATGCTGTAGTTTCTACTTGATTCATGTGTCCGACTATAAACCGACTATAACCGTACGTACCTGTCCGAATATAACCGTACGTATACTACTACATGCTGTCATTTTAGAAGCGAGATCCCAAGATTGCAACGTAATGGAATAACATTATGTTTTAACATTACGGCAACGTAACAACCGTCACGCCAACAGCGTTACGCTCTATGGTAATTCATACGTATGGACCAAATTCTGAGTTATATACGTAATCCTTGTTGAAACATGCGTATTTCCGTGTATTAAACCGTAATATTTTTCTCAGTATGTCTTCGATTTCATAACTTCCACTCATAAGAATAGAAGTTATGAAATCGACTTTGAAGTCGATCGGTATAAAATAACATTATTATATATGATATCACGTATGTATTTAAAACATGTTTTTGTTGCCGTTCCACCCTAAGTCTCGAAAACCAAAACTTCTCTATTACCTAGCGGATGATCACTTCACCAATTTTAAACATTTTTCTCGGTTGCGACACCTTCCACACCTCGAGCTGTTTATTTTAAAGCACTTGTTTACTTCTCATCTGTGAGATACCTCATCCCCTTGTTTGTCCCTAGGCTTTGCGGGCCTCGTCGCGAGATATAAATTGAGTTATTTTATCACAACCGAGCAAACAAGAAAAAAGTACAAGTGGCATTAAGACGCCACGGCGACAAGACGGAAGAGAAAGCTTACCGGGGCGAGGGCAACCAATTTATTTAAAAACATCACCGGCACTTGCTACTTGGAGAACGAAGTAGTAATTAAATAAACGAATACGACTTAAGAGTCAGATCAACAAATGTCTGTTAAGAGGTATAAAAATGGAGAGAAGTTTCTTTGCATTAAAATTTGTTGAGTGACACAATTAATTATACAAAGCGTTAGGTTTTTTTCGGCATTTTTTCAAGAACGTGTAACAACCAGTTATTGGAATTAACCCTGAAGGTTTGAGTAAAACCTGTATACCAATAAAAATGCATTTTTATGTAAATAATATTTAAATATTGATAGCTAATATTCGTTTTTTTATTTTATTATTATTAGATTTCGGGATAAGATACTGTATAGGCGTATTTAGAGCGCCATCTAAAGTGCAACGCCATACTGCTATACCACGAACGCCGCCATATTGAACGTAAGAGGAAATTAAAAAATGTTTGGACCATGAGTTCTATCTACACGTTGTGTTTTAGTACTAAAATCCCAGCTGCCAAATCGTAGTACTGCGTTGAGCAATCTAATACGCTATATAATCAATGCTGACACAAAAGAATGGTAACTATGATATCTATTTATATATCCGCCTAAATAGGAAGTTTAGCCGGCTATATAAATAAATAGAGTTGAATTGATTAAAATATTAGAATACTATATTGTTATAAACAGAAAAAAGCTGGGGAATTATATTTCAAATATGGAATTATGATTAAAAGGCGGAAACTTCTTTGGAAAATTAATATTTTCACTCAATATTAAAATTACATTTTAATATTGTCAGTATGTTTTTGCAAATATAACTGTGTATCCGAAAAAATCTGTCAAATAATATCAGTGACCGAGATTAGCTTCAGTTCCCAAGCTCCTATTTAAAAAGGTCGGAAGTTCTTTGTGAGATGATATTTACATTTCTGTAATAGAATTTCTCAGGAAATTTAGAGTTGCCAGTAAAAAAAGGAATCGTATTAAGACATAGGTACATTATATAAAAGCATAATATAAGATTGATGATTATTTACATGCTAAAGATGTATGGTGTCCATATAACAATAACATATAACATATAACAATAAAAGTTATTTATATTTTTTTTCATTTAATTGGTTTTCATAGCGTTTTCATTGATTATGTCTAACTAGGCCGTAGCCCGTACTAAGATAGACTGTTAATCTATTTTTTTTGATTAGCTCGCTACGCTCCACGAAAACTAAAAGGATTTTATATTGTTACCTTACCTATTTCCTATTCTTTCCATAAACTATCATTTCTGTTTGATGTGACATTCTGGACTGTACAACAAATTTCAGCTGAAATAAAATGCAACACGTTTGGAAAAAAGTAAAAGAATTATGTGTAATGTACCAAAAAAATACCTCTGGTTTTCGTTGGTGGTTCATTCCAGGTGAAAAAGTCATAGAATCCATCGGAAAATATAAAATAATAAACTGTCATTGTATATTGATGTTCAGCATGTCTACGCATTTACGTTGAAATAATATTTATTTTAGATATATAGCAGTTTTCTCAATCAGTTTTAAATACAGACAAGTAGGGCAAGATGAGATAATATTATTATTACCAAGACAATGACTTCATTATAAATTTCTCGCCTAATTTCAGTTAACATTTGTTTATACATAAATTATAGTAAAATTCTAAACTATATCTTGGCTTTACACACTTACTTGGT
Source organism: Micropterix aruncella (assembly GCA_944548615.1). NCBI lineage: Eukaryota > Metazoa > Arthropoda > Insecta > Lepidoptera > Micropterigidae > Micropterix > Micropterix aruncella. The sequence goes on from OX155950.1 coordinate 34,183,249, forward strand.
TGCATTTAAATCTTCATTGAACAAGACGTGAGTTGTACAAACCGGCGAACTTATTTTACAATATTGATATCTTACAGCATACCATTAAAATCGAATAAGAAAAAATATCTGCAAAATGATGGGTACTGTCTTACATAATATTTACGATTATAATTAGACTTATTAGTTAATACAAAATAATAAATGTTTTTATAAAGCAGCAATATGTTCAGGTGGAAAAGAAAAAGGGATAAGGTAGGGAAGATAATAATTTAAAGTGGTTATCCCGAACCGCCAGATTTGGAATGGGGGACTACCCGAATTTGAAAGTGGGTCATGGACGGTATACAGACGGATTGAACATAAACAGGCTTAGCTGTATTTGAACTAAAGTTCAAGCAGGCAAGAAATGTTCATATACTTGCTCTTCTATATCGTGTACTCTCCCAATTAACACCATCCTTTATCCACGAGTTTTTTGAACCACTGTCTCAAACTTCGGTCAGCCTTTGACAGTTTACTAAAAATTCCGAGTCATAATAGTGACTTCTAATCCTATTCTTTCTGTGTCCATGGTGCAATACTCTGGAACGATCTCCCAGCAAACATACGAAACTCGCCTTCTTTACCATCGTTTAAGACTCACTACCTTTCTAAGAAGTGACCAGTTCTTCCCTTTCTCTCCTCTTTCTCTCCCAATTTCCTTTCCTCGGGAATTATTAGTTTTAAATCCTTCCACTTGTCTGTATGTTATGCAGACTGTCTGTACGTTATGTAATAATCTTTATTTTCACAATGCGCGCATGTACCACTGTGTTTAGGTTAGTTGTAAGACATTGCCATGTGGCAATAAGCTCGCCCTTTTGTATAATAATTAAATGCAAATAATGACTTTATTATTTATTATTATTATTACATTCATGCTAAGGGAACCGGTTTCAGGACAATTAATGCAAAATGCTTGCGCGCCTCTAGAATCTACATAATTTTAGACAGTCACGCAATTTCTAAAGCCCTAAACACTGAGTTTAGATGGTAGCCTACCTAAGAATCATACCCAAAATCCTTAATCAATTCCCAAAAGAGAGAATCATACCCCAAATATCCAAAATACCTAAAAGAATTATACCCCAAATACCCTTAATCAATTGCCAAAAGAGAACAAAGTAACCCTTATGTTGGTGCCAGGGCACGAAGGAGTGCAACGTAACAAACAAGCTAAAAACATTGCAATGAAGGGAGCCAGTATGACCTTTATAGGACCTAAACCATTCTGTGGTAGGACTAGATGTAACACTGCAGAACAAATCCGATCCTGGGACAGAAAATCGTCTAAATATTTGGTATCGTCTAATATGATTGGATAAAGTCAAACGAAAAAATAATAAACCTTACATCGAAGAATCTATCTAAACTACTTTCTCCCAGCAAAAGTGACATAAGGCTAAAAGCAGGACTTTTCAGGGGTTTCTGTCCAGTGCACAATCATTTGAGAATAAAATCTCTGAGGATTTCGCTGTTTTTATCGTTTTCACCGGCTGTTTGTATCTTTGTCTCGTAGCTGTCGTATGTAAAATATATTGATTCAATGATATAATAACACCGAACAAAAAATATATTGAGTAACATAAAATACGAGAAGATGACATGAAATTAAATATGTGTTTTTATTTTAACAGAACTGCTGTTTTCCTTGAATTTCATGTGTTAGAGGGTTATTACGATAGCCCGACACGGCGGTTACCGCATTGACTCTAAAAAAAGGTGCACAAAAGTCTTCTGTCGAGTAGTAGTTTGGCGAACATCCAGGATGCACTCTTGAACCTCTTTTGGCGATGTTATTCTGAAAGAAATTCACATATTCATAAAAATGTATTTTACCACGTTTACTGCATACGTAGTTTTCAGGATTCTGATCTCAAAATCCAACCCCATAAATTTATATTATGTTATTAAGGCTTATATTACAAACATAATAATATAGACTGACAATTAGAAAGCGCAAAGAATGTGTTTTTTCAATAAATTAATACCGAATCGTCTTTTAATTATATATATATATATATATATATATATATATATATATATATATATATATGTAAAACATGAACATGATAAAGAATAAATTTAATCAGAGTATATATTTAAAATTAGTCGAAAATGCGACATAGACATTTCACATGGGATACTTATGTCTTAGGGACTATTTGGTTTCTCATTCTTTGTTTTTAACTTATTTTTAATTAATAAAAAAATGTTTATATGATGCAGTAAATTTTCTTATTTTTTGTACTGACATTAATACTTATTGACACCCATTCCTTCCTTTTCCTTTCCTTTTCCTCTCTCAACCCCCACAGTATGCACTGTGCGTATTGGAGACTTAACTAACTAAAACTATTGTTGAAAGTATGTCATCGGCCAGAAATATTGTATTTAATGTAATTGTATAAAAATAATACATAAAAATAAAGAACTGTTTATAAAAAACTCTGATAGGCATGGTGTCAATACTAGAAATAAAAATAAACTTGCTGACCATAAAAGTCGACTCTCCAAAACCACAAAATCATTCAAAGGGCAATGTATAGGCTTCTACAATAAAGTCCCAGAAAACATGCAAAATTTATCTGTGATGCAATTTGTCATATATTAAGAAGAAGCTGTACTCAAAGGGCTACTGTAAAATAAATGATTATCTAGACGACAAAGACCCTTGGAATTAAAATGGTTACCTCGATGATTTATATCCCGTTATATGTCACAATAATTTGTTATAATGTCACAATAATTTAATTTTTATATCATTTATGTATGTTTGTATGCATTATTGACGTCAAAAAGTTACAATTTCGTACTATTTTGAATAAAAAACTTTATGATTATGTAATATGCTGTATATTTTCCCTGCCCGTTGAGTATGAGTCAACCAAATCTGGTCGCGAAACAATTATCCGTTGAGTACGAGTCGACCAAATCTGGTCGCGCGTTTTTTTCACTTCTTTGACGTTCTCATATTTATTCATAATTATCTAATTGTTTTACAAAATGATATTTCAATATTCTATATTCGAAATTTCAATGCAATCATTGTGCAGTTGTTCTTTTTATGATTGGTGTAGTAGTTTCGTAGTTATAGTACTTTAAGTCGATGTCGCCGAAAATCCTGCAAAAGAGACAGATGCATCCATGAAAATACCCATTTACTCCAAGGGTTAAATAAATAAATAATAAAAAAATATTCTTGCTAAATGCAACTACGAGTTATCTCGTAGTTGGCAATCAACGTATTAAGGTTGTAAGAAAAGGAAAATTAGTAGTTTTCCTGTGTTAGCATGTCAATGGGTTGAACCTAACATTAATCCAATGACGTCTGTGTTATATTTTCATTATAATAGTAGCTTTCTTTACTATCGAATCGAAAGCCGAATCATAAATGTTTTGATCAATCGCGGCGGCCTCTTTTCGAAATGAATAATATTGCGCTCTTTAGATATCTACAGACTACCTACGTTACGAAGAGGCCAATTTCACCCTTAAAAAAGATGAAAGTAATCCAGAAATAAATACCGCGTCCCTTTATTGCAGCATAGAAAGGGCCCTTAAGGTAAAGGCAATTTTCAGTAAGTAGGCCTTCCTCCACAGTTTCAATAAGAGATCGTCGCGGTTATATTAGCAGGAATGCCAAAAGGAAAATCAGACAATGGACCGGGATAGCTTTGATATTGGCATTATAAAGAAATTTCTGCACCGGCAGCTGCCAGCCACCTCATAGCTCGGCAACAGTATTGAATCGGCCGTATCGAGCGTATGAATACGAAGTAAAAGCCGTGCGATGGAATATTTGAAATATAAAACTCTATTTTGAAAAGGACCGCGTCGATATCGGTAGTAGGAGAGATGTATATGCCAAATAGAAAGCTATTCAATGCTTTTTACCCGAATATGCTTGGATTAATATCAGGAAATGACGCTGGAATATTTCTGTTGCTCACAACGCATTTCCGTATTTCTTTTACCCACACCGTATTTCTTTAGGGCACATCGAAATGATCGGGATTAGAAAAAAAAACTAACAGTAAATATCTTTTAATGCTTATTTCAACGTTCATATTTTTAGAAGTTCACGCCCAATACTGACACTTTAAAAATTTTGATGTAACATTTTAATGACAATAAAAAGCCATCGAATAACTCAAAAACCTAAAAGTCCAACGCGGATGGTTTTAGTATAATTCTAATCGGCACATTGTTGCATTTCACTAAATCTGTATAGTGTCAATGGACTCAACAGTACGCTCAAACATTCTACAGGAGCTGGTCGACCGGTTGACACCTAAGTGAAAATGACCCACAGGCCAGAGTCTTACCTTGGCTCGCACTGGAGGCCACCGGATGGGTGTTGACCCGTGAGTTTGACCGACCCTAAACGCATGGGCCTTAGTGGCCTAACTGCAACAGGGCCCATTAGCTCCCATTTACCAGACGTATTACGATTCTGTCTTATAAAATAAATCGGTTGGGTTACCGCAAGTCACCCCTTGCCAAGCTTCCCAACCCCCCCGCCCGCCAACCTCAACCCCGTTTCCGCGCTAACCCCCCTACTTCTAAGATGTTTGTAGTCTTTAAATAATATTTTTTTAGTATTTTAGTACTACGTTTTTAGTAATTTCCGTGGTATTAACAAGGTATTAAAAACAAAACTAGTATTGTTTTAAATATTGCGGAGTTTAAAAGTTATTTGCGTCGCTTGTATATGAGATATTCCAAATGAAAATGTCACAATGAAGTTTCAGCCCAACACCGCATCTGTCGTACTGAATTTTAAGTATTTAAGTCCAATGTTTCGAAATTGAAGTATGACTAGAGCGCCCCATGGTGGGCTGATTTTAAACACATTTAAAAAAAAATTAGCCATGACCCAATGACGCCTGTTTGCCAAATTTCAGCTCAATCGGATGAAGCGATTGTGCGCTATAGTGGAGGAATATACATAGTCACAGACACAAAGAAGTGCGTTCTCAATACTTTCCCTCTGCTGGGAAAGTAAAAATACCCATTTAGTCGGGACTCTTTAAATTAATAAAATCATCGATGCCATAGAAAATAATATACATATATCAGGAAAGTTTCCAGACGCCATACGTTTAATCGATAGTATATTATTGCTGTCGGCTAAGCTGTTGGACTTCCTGAGAAAGTGACTAATGGAATAGAGCTAATTGCGAGATCTTGTTGGATAATCGTTGAAGCGCTGACGTTCACATCGACGTTGGCTAAGTGCCTTCACATGTAAACTGTGATCTCCATGACATATATTGAGGAGACCGTTAAAGTTTCCTTTTCGCGAAAATAGTCTTTCTGAAGTTGCCCGGGAACCAATTGTACTTTAAAGGATGCGATAACCGTCTGCCGCGCGATCCCACAGTTTAAATCTATAACGGATAGTTAGAATATGCAAAATGTGTTTTTAGTTATTTAATTATTTATGAATTAATTACTATAAAACATTGAATTTGCCTACAAAGATAACAGGAACCGAACGGCAAAACCTTAAACTTTCTTTGATTTGATTCTGTCACCCAACTGGAACTAGACCGTTCTAGGGTGGGCAGGACTCTAATATTACTATAAATTATGTAAACCTTTTAGTAAAATGCTTAAAAACTAAAATGCCCTAAAATGTGGTACCTACTCATTTTATCTTAAATAATAATAAATAAAATATATAATAAATAAAACGCAATTTCATTATATAATCGGTATTAAATGGAACATAATATTCGATTAAATAGAGAATGCCACCACAATTACTTTAAATATACGTACAAAAATACTACGGTTGGCGGGGGGGCTTTCTAATTGCCGGGAAAGTCTTGGAGTTACCCAACCGATTTTGTTTAGATTAATCAGCTGAGAGCCATCGATTGAGGTCATCGGCAGCCTTAGAAAGAGACGTTTCTAAAGCACACAGAGTTATATTATGTATGAAAACCTTCTTCATGATATTGTACATGTGTGTATTTTATCATGAAGAAGGTTTTTATACAATCATTTTTGTTGCAACTTGTCACTAGATACCATTGCGACACCTCAACTTCTATACCGTCCATCTGATCGTCATGAACATTGGTTTACATAGGTATTTGAGACCGCATAATATTTTATCGCTAACCACTTTGTTGTAAACCGGCACTAGATGGCATTACAGCACATCAATATCTATACTGCTCAACCGATTGCCTTAAAATTGGTATATATAGGTTTTGAGACGGATATAACACGGGCAACCCTTGGTAATACCACTAGTATATTATATGAGTAGAAATAATAAAAGTTCGTAAGTCAAGTTTCTATGTATGTAGTTTACTAGCAAAAGTTTGTATGCCCACATTTCTAAAAATTCACTGTACAAGGAACACGATATTACAGCATAAAATACGAAGCGCTCAGACCTGCAACTACCCATTAAAAAGCGAGGAAAACGTAGCAGCATTAAATGCGAATTCATCGAAACGAAACGAAATGAAGAAAGAAGACGAAGATTCCTTCGTTTGCAACTTAAGACTCGATATTGATTTTGTGTCTTCATTTACAGAGGAGATATATTACTATCATCATTCGTTATACACTAAAACGAGACTAATATAGGAATGGTGGAGCTCCAATTGCGATGACGGAGGTTATTGACTAATTGAATCATTTCATTCTGCTAAGGTACTTTTAATTTTATTTAATAATAGATGAAACATTAATTGGGTGGATGATACATCTCAATTTGGTAAAACAATTAGTATGTATGTATTTAAGTTACCAGTTATATTATCGACAGTTGTCTTTATATTGTTATTTAACCTTATACTATTAATTTAACCTGGTGGCAAGTGGTCTCACGAGCCGGGTGTAAACTTGTATTTTGTGATCTCACACAGGTCCGTTATTTGGTAATTAGTCAGACTTATTTACAATATTATAACTGAAGTTCCTTGCTTTATATTTAACCTTATTAATATGCATCTAGAAGATCATGGTTTTAAGTAATTGTACTTTTACAAATATATAGATACACGTATGTGTCATATTTTCGACAGGTAAAAAAAAGGAAGAAAAATTTTTTTTTTTTAAATATTCACTTTCTTAGGTTTTAAAATGAATTTTATTCCAGAAGAAAATATATGAAAAAGTACTGTTATACCTCATTAGAATCAATCATCATTATTTATCTAAAATCTATAAAGTGTAATATACTACCACGTAAAATAGAAAAATGATTTAGAGCTAGCCTATACCTCATTAGAATTAGAATCATCAGTTATTTCGAATTTGTGTAATGAGAAATTCTACTGCCTTATCAGAGAATGATTATAGGAGAAAACACTGAAAAAGATTTGGTCAATTCTTTTTAAAACAGTCCTTATGTATCAAATAGTATATAATCTATATATTTATATATAAAAATGGATGTTGGTATATCTGTCTGTACAAGCTTACATAAAACTCTCCGAACCCGTTTGACCGACCATCATAAGTTGGCACATATATGTATTTTTTCATGAAGATGGTTATGATGATATTAACTGTATTATAACTTAACACTAGATGCCGCTGCAGCACATCAACCTCGCCATGGAAATTGGCATACATAGACATTTGATATGCATAATATTTTCGAGCTATTAACTGTATTGTAACTTACCACCAGATAGCGCTGCAGCACATCAACTTTTATACCGCTCAACCGATCGCTATGAAAATTGGTACAAACAGGTATTTGGGCCCAGATATAACACGGGCAACGCCGGGTAATACCACTAGTACCTACATAACATAAAACAGTGAAAAAAATAATCCTACTAAATCATTTATTCCCTTTTGCGCCCAAGTTGTATTGGTTACCCTATACTGCCAACTGCACACATTCTAAATTGGCTCTTAAATTTTGGCTGCCAAATTCACACCGGTCAAGCACGCGCCCGCGTTGGATAGTCTTTAATTAAGGCGACTCTTTAAAATAGACTAATAAAAGGTAAGTTTTATATTTTTTATGAAATTATATATTTTGTCAATAATCATAGGCAAGCTAAGCTATTGATGTTGTCTTCCGATGAGATTTTTTTTAAACCGTCCTATTTTTCATTGGTGAATTATTAGAAACTAACTGTTGCCCACGGCTTCGCTTCGCGTAAAGTTTCGAATCGATTTGTTAATTTAAGCATTTCGGATTAAAATTTAGCGTCATTAGCATAGACTACTAAGTAAGGTAAGGTAGCCAAATACCGTCCCCGTCCTAATTCCGTCCCCCAGTATATCTCGAGATTTGCAACTAGAGACATCTAAACGGTCTTCGCCATTAATAACATCGCATTGAGCCAGTATGCTTCTAGGTTATACGGTGTGGTCGCGCGCGCAGTTAGCTCAGAGAAAAAATATCAAAATATTTGACAAAGATGAGAATTTTTCATATTATATTAATAGTTCTACTTACTATACTCTTGAAGGGACTCTGTACAACGATTATTTGTTATTTTAATGCAGTGATGTTTAAGATTTTAATGAATAAATGTTTTTATAATAATATTTATCAATGTGGCCGATATGTTCAGCCATATTTGAATCTTGGTTTTTCCAAATACCGTTCCCCTATATGTGCCTAATATCGTCCCGGGGACGGTATTAGGCACACATATGATAAAAAATACAGTTTTAAATTTATGATTGTACACATGAAATTCAACAAGACTTTATTCAAATTTGCATATCTATTTACTGAAATTTATTGTTTTTATTTTATATAGATGCCTAAGAAAACGTAGGATGAAAATATGATGATCAAAGCTGTGGAAGTGGTGAGAAAAAGGAAATAGGGTACAAAAAAGCTGCAAAAATCTATTCTGTTTTAATTTTAATATATATTTAAAATATTTTTTTTATAAATATAAAATGAATTTAAATTTAAATTTAAATATAAATTTAAAATTTTTTAAATCATTTTTTAAATCATTACGTTATTTTTCCGACGACAAAAAGGGTGAAAAGTGGGTCAGATGCACTAAATGCTTCCAATGGTCTCACGAAAAATGTGCCGGAGCACATTCGAGTACATTCATATGTTATTTTTGTTTAAGTAATTAACTGATAAAAATCTTACCCTAATATCGTCCCCGGGGACGGAATTCGGACGCTAAAATTATTACCTTCGAAATCTTGTTCTACTATATTTTTTGTGTTAGCATTATTATTATTTATGTTTGCTATATTTTTTAACTTAATTATGATAATAAACTTTATTACTCAAATATGTATTCAATTTATTTGTTATTTTTTGCCAAAATTGTAATATTTTTCTTTCAAAAACAAAAAGGGGACGGTATTTGGCTACCTTACCTTAGTTATTATAGTAACTGACAGAGGAGAGTGATAGTAAATTATCTAGGACTCCGCGGTTACAAACTTTTTCAGATGCGGAACCCTTAGTAAGTAGCGTGGGTTTAAATAACGTAATACTCCCCCCCCCACCCCACCCCTCATAGAACCGCATGCAATTTAGAATAAATAGCCAAATGAATTTTACCCAATCGGAAGCTTTTATATCGAAATTATTTGACTCATAGGACATGTCAAAATAAAAAATTCAAATCAAGTCAAATTTGGTAAAGAATCAAGTGGGCAATAATAGTCTGAGATAATACACGTTCATTGTTTCAAATACTTTAAGTATAATAAGGTATGTTCAAATACACATCACTGGCTTAATATAATTTGGGACCTAATGGGCCCTTGTTGAGTTGGCCACGAAGACCCATTTGTTCGGGGTCGATCACACTCCGGCGGCCTCCACCAACTTTCTGGCGCTCCTGGACGGTTTGCGCACCGTGCGGCGTAAGCCAATCGATTGTGCATTCTGACTAACAGTCGGGGGAGTCTGGGAACAGTACTGTTTTCTATAGAGCGGGGATAGTTGTTGACCTTACGGCGACTGCTCTTGAAACGACCATCGGCTACCCGATTCCGGGTGAAGAGCCGGACGAAGGATGCCGCGGTCAGCGATAGACTCGGTTGACACCGTTTCACCGCTACGTAAGGGAGAGGACCGCGCAAGCGACCTCGATCCTGTAACCAGTCAGGAGGAGCTATCCTGAAGGTTAATTGCAGACGGAGATATCGTTCCAAATTGGTAGTCAGGGGGCGTGGCTGCCCGCTGGTTACGTTTCCCGGTGCCTCGCCGTAAGGCGTTGGCCTCTGACGGGCAGGTGGCGGAGCTTGACGGTGGACTATTTTGTCCTAAGTTTCTGCGCTCACCTCACGGGAGACAAATTTGAATACTGTTATTGTTATCATTGTTTAAATTAATGGGTTTTGATTTATTTATTCATTTTATTTATTTAACAAATCAACATTTCAGTACACGCCAATTCGTTGAGATGAAATATAAACATACATATAACAATTTGAATTTGGTTAAGTATATAATCATGTTTTAAATAGACATTAAATATGACAATAGAAGCATTAAACATAGTAAAAGTAAGAGGACATATAAAAAATAAAAACAATCGATATTATTATAACTTAAACAGCTAGCGCAATGCCCATACCTTGAAGAGATGTGGGCTCGCTGTGCATAAATGTCCAGGTCTGACACTGCCGAACATAGCGCATTTATGTGTCGCAAGGCATGAGCAAAAAGACTCCATCGACTTAAGGTGGTTCGCGAGGACGGCTCCGCAAATAGAGCATGTGACCGAGCTCGATTATAATTATCCGAAACAAAGAGACAAACCTTCGCTAGCATGCTAGGATTATCAACTTTGCCCTTGACCAGCTTAAAACGTTATAATAAATCAGTCCTTTATAAAAAATCTAAATCATTGTTATAATAGATGTTCAAATAAATTGCTTTTTGTTTGGCTGTCAATGCTATCAGCACCACCTTCATTTTGCCGTTTTCGAAAGGATGCCAAATTGTAATATGGAGTGGAGCAATTTATTACCATATATAATCAATGGTTCAGGGATGCGTTTATGGAAGAGATAAAAAATAAAACATAACACTCCAGATTAGGCCCATAATATTTTCCAAAACGTAGTTATTATTTTCTTGCTAAATTTCACGACAGCCACTAAAATTCATAATCGAGTCGAGCTTCACATTGTTGGTTTACCTCCCTGCATATCTTAACAGTTGGATTATACAAAATGGGAAATAAGGTCGTTCCTCACTCTATTGAGCAATCATAAATTATATAGTAATACGGGTATATCCTACGAAAATCAACTCACAAAATCAAATACCGGACCGCGTAACTTTGAATCGTCGGGTGAGACGGGGGTTCGTACTTTTCGCGCGGTTCGTCGAAACCTCAAAATCGCTTAAATATGCACGGGTTTCCGTACCCTCACCTTTTGCGCAGATTTCAAATACATTCCATACGAATTCTCAGAAATGTGCGAATGTTGTTGAATCGAGTGCCTAAGTAAATATCGTAAACTTTCTAATCCGTCCCTTCGTGTTATAATGAACCTCTAGAAAGCATACGGATAATGGCAAATGAAGGCAAATTTATACATAAATCTGACGTTGACTGGAATTGGCGACAGGAATGAGTACTGCGTCCCTTTCAATACCGAAAATATTTGTGAGAACCGGATTTTTGGTATAGGAAGAATAACATAAAACTCTGCCATAAAAGTTTTTTTTATGACAGAGTTTTTATGTTCAACAAAAAAGGAGTGTAATGTGTTCAGGGTTCATCTATGTATGTTTTCCGTGTTTTTATTCCGACATAAATTGTAAATGCTTTAGACGATTTATAACTGTGTGATAGTGTTAGAATTATTACGTCATCCCAAGTGACACAGGGTACCATGACTGTCCAAATATTAAGTACTAGCTGACCCGTGCCCACTTCGTTGGGCGGTAAAAATTTTTACTTGTGATGAAATTATGAGTGTGGTTCGGTTAGTACTGAGTGCTATGATTTATTTACTGACTGCCAAAAGAAGGGCTATATTTTTACTGCATATGTATGTATGTATTTGCATGCCAATTTGAATATATTACCGTTATTTGTGAGTGTCTTCTTGTGAGTGTCTTATTTGTGAGTGTCTTATCTCTTTAACCATTTATGCAGTAAAAGGGAAAAGTCTTTTGTCACTTGAGACGATAAATTTACTTATTTTGATATGAATTCATAATTGTTGATAATATTATCAATAAACATTTCCTAACGATTTAAATTATTTTTTAAATATAAAAAAATATATTTTTAAAATCACCATAATATCGCGCATTCGGTTGGTTATCGTCATAACTATTCAAATATTTGTCCAAATTTGTCCAAATGATGTACTGTAAAAGACAAAATTTATTTACTTTAGATACCAGATGTGATAAAAGTATTTATTTTGATATAATAATCAATTTATTACTACCAAATGTGCGTTAGAAATAATTTTGATTTTTTTATTGTATTTATGGTTCACTATTTTGGCGATTATGGCTTACACTTAAAATATAGATATATGCTGTCGCTGGCTTTTTTTAGGACTATTTAAGATAAACATTTCCATTGTATATTATATACGTGTAACTCCAACGGTTTTTGCGGCGCACGCCAGAATAGCTCGCAGATGGCAGATTTTTTTCCTACTTCTTCTTCTTCTTCTTCATCAGCGCGCATTCGCCCACCGTTAGGCATACGCCTCTCCAATCACTCTCCATCCGGATCGGTTACTTTGGTTTGGCAGCCTGATCGTACCCAGAGATTCTTAGCACCCCCTGCCCCGCCGTTACGGTAAACCGCTGCCGTGGCTCGGGCTAGTGGGGCTGCTGGGGACTTGGGGCCGTGGTAAAGTTGTACTGTTCATCATCATGATTGGAGGTATTTAGCCCGATACCCGCCACGTCGGCCACACGTCTTGGCGAGCTCCACACTTTCAGGAAAATATTTCCATTTCCTAGGCTTGTGGCAACATGGTCGGGTTACTTAACCACCGAATTGCACTATATTTTCTAAATTTATTATTAAATTATTATTTATTGCTGAGAAAATTTTCAAAATATATGTTGACGCTTAGAATTTAAATTTCGAATATCAATTTCTTAGATTTTTTTCTACTTACTTGACAGTTATCGTTATATTTTAGATAATTCACACTATATCTTTATAAATTATAGCCTATGTGTTATTCTGATGTGTAAGCTATATTATTGTAAAGTTTCATCAAAATTCATTCAGTAGTTTTTGCGCGAAAGAGTAACAAACATCCATACATTCTTACAAACTTTCGCGTTTATAATATTAATAGGAATTAGTTGTATAAATGTCCAAATGTCACTAAATTAATATAACTATATCGTGTTTAGTGTCTGATAAATGGTCTAATTGAGTACATTTTAAAATATACATCTTTATATTTGTATGAATACATAAACCACAAATATTTCGTAAAAAACCGTAACAAAAATAACTATAAATACAAATAGTTCACTTCCTGTAACAGCAGTCGAGTTTTTATCCTTTTTAATATATATTGACTTTTAAAAAAGAATCTGATGTTTAGGAATAGTCGGTAATTAAATTAAGTTTCTCACATTTCATAGTTATTGAGATGGTCCAAACCGAGGTCGATAAAAAACCCATGGAAAATCAGTCCCTCCACCCTTGAGATCCGTTACTTCTGGTAAATAAGCAATTATTTATTTTCAACTAGCGGAACCCGGCGAACTTCGTGTCGCCAAAATCTGAAAGTAAGTGATTTTTTTTCAAATCGAATGGAATGTATTTTAATGCAGTGCTCTATGATACACGATGTTTTTCGTTTTGTTTTCTGGCGCAAATATATAAAGAGATGACGGTTTTCCCACTCGCGAACAGGCGACATATAATTGGCCGTGCGTGAAGCAAGAGTTTCATAAACACGTGTCAACTGGTTGTTACGGCGATGCAATACAATGTCACGGTTATCGGAGTGTTCGCCAACCATAATAATGGCGACATCATCAATCGTTGGAGCATTGAAGCGCCGAGAATGTTCCCCAGCTGGAGTTTTGTCTGCTCTAATAACGATTTGGTGGTTATCAGAGGGCATTCGCTCAAGTGCAGTTTTAAATAATGCCACCAACGCATTGTGTTCATGAAAAAATGTCTGCAACTGCTGAACAATGTGTTCCTTTGTCTTTGGATTGTAAGGACATCGTTGCTGCACTTCTTCCCGTGAATTACCCATGAAAAAGATTTGCAGAAATTTATGTTCTGCATCTGGCACCGGCAACAGCGAACCCAGCTTATGGAAAATTTGGCCTTGAATCTGCAATCACAAATTTTCTGGCGTTAAGAATGTTTCACCGAAGTGATCATTAATTGAATCATTTTAATTTTTGTTTTACATTATTATTATAAATCCAGACTCCTTTAGCTCGACTATTCTTCATCCCAAAGGTATCCTTGATTTTTGTATGCATGTATTTATCACAGGTATATAGATTTCTAAGTGTATGATTTCTAAGTGTATGATTGTGAATGTAAATCGCAACCCTAGATGAAAGCTCCGGTAAATCAAAATAACACTTTTTTCAGAAATGACGATAACCTGATTTTATAATAACTATGGGAGATATAAAAAATCTAATATTACATCCATGAAGCTAACATTTTTTTAACCTTGTTTAATAAACTCATGTTTTATATTATTTTTGAGTTACTCTGGTTTTATATCAGCAGTACGCACCTTTTTTGCCCACTAAGTGGAGTTACTTTACTCTACTTGAAAGAAAAATGAGTTTAGCCGATATGTGTATATGTATATGTATATATATTTATTTACATCTCAATTGTTCTTTTATTTAGTCCCTATATCTACCTTAGAACAGGTCCCGGCCTAGTTAGGTGACATTGCCACTGGATTGTGCGATGGAATTCAATTTTATGATATTGGCTTAACGTTAAAAATATTTTTGGGCATAATCCGTAACTTTTTGAGTTGTATAATGAATAAAAATAAAATAAATAAATTTGTAAATAAGTGTGCAGCAATTACCTTTACTGTGGGCAAAAAATTGTCGCGAACAATATGTGTTGCACCAAATGAAGTCATTTGGAAGCAATTATTGTAATATTGTATGTTCGACAGAAAATGCTTAGAATCTGGTGCATTTCCAGACAACAACGATCCTAATGGTTCTGGTGGTGGAACCAATGGTGTCAATCTCATTTTACCCCCTGCGCAACACAAACCAAGTGGTTCGTGGCGGTACTTCAAGGCACTGCAATATTGGCACAAATGGTCCATTTCTCCAATTTGCACGCATTCATAATCGCTATATTGTATCGCCAGATCATAATAGAAAGCCTCTCTGTATGTGTTTTGTCTCAAATTCAATCATCTTCGCACTGCAACATTACGTATACGTGTCGCTTCATTCATTTCTTGGCGATCCTCATCGTTTTCAGTTGCTCGAACCTCTCTTTGTCGTCTCGCTCGAGCGGTCACCTTGCTGAGATTGGAGCGTCTGGGCAAGGGCATAACTGTGAAAAATGATTGCAAAACCTGGAAAAACATTCACGAATTACACAAATTCACTTAATTCAGTTAATTTACCTTCAGAATCACGAAAACACGAAAACGCTATGAAAAATTCGTAAAATTCAACTTAACTGTCAAATGTCAGTTTTCACGCCGTGCCGCCATCTTGATTTTCGAATTTTCGTATTTTTATTCTTATCAAACCGCGCCATCTATTGGCCGAACTCGGTACTAAAATAATTTTTGGTTTTTCTCATTTTTCTCACTTTTCCGAGAGATTTTCCAATTTTTTTATATCCTATAGCAACACCGAAATGATTACGAACAAAACAAAAAAAGAATCGTTCAAATCGGGCCAGGCGCTCGTGAGTTATTAGGTAACATACATAAAACCCGACTCATTTTTATTATATAGATAACAAGATTTGGGTATAGAAATTTTATTCCCAATAATATTATTACAAATAAAATTACATTTCACTCCTTGAAAATTACAAATAGGTATATTAAAAATCTATTTAAATAAAAAAAATATTTCGGAAATTCAGTTACAAAAATATTAAAAACTACAAAAGTAGAAAAATAGAAAGAATCCAAAGAGAGTTCTATAGTAAGAAGCCACATTTATTAAAGACTAGCTGCGCCCGTCGGTTTCACCCGCGTGGTGATGGAAAATTGTGATAATGATGATAGAAAACCATATATCTTTATAAATTATAGCCTAAGTGTTATTCTGATGTGTAAGCTATATTATTGTAAAGTTTCATCAAAATCCATTCAGTAGTTTTTGCGTGAAAGAGTAACAAACATCCATACATACATACAAACTTTCGCGTTTATAATATTAGTAGGATAAAACTAACGTAAAAAATACAACATGAATAAATTATCAAATTATAAAAATCAGATTTAATAGATAATTAAACAAATTAAAAAAATCAACCAAAACTTTTCAAATATAATCTAAAAATATTAAAATTTAAATAATATAATAAGAAAAAATAATCAAAATCAAAGTAATGCAATACGAGTCAGAAAATAAATGTAATAATTAAGAATAAATTTACAAATCACAAATGAGACTCTATAGAAACTCTTTCAAAAAATGTAATCTGTTAAATATATTAACATTCTTTAAGGTCATAAAAGTATTTATATTTCTTAGTTTCTTTTCTAAATTTGTCATAGTTTTGAATATTTTTCTTGGTTCTTTGGCAATTTATTAGAAAAAAATAGGTCCGATGTAATAAGTAGTATGCTGGAATTATGAAGCTGATTGGTGACATACTGATCGTATTGGGAATTATTCATTTTATCATTGTAATGCACGACTCTCAACTATATGTATATACATATACCCGACTATCAATGACATTTATGCATTTTTGAAATTACAAATTTGAAATTATCAGTAGTTACAATACACAAAAGTCATAACCTAACTAGGCTGCCGTCTATTTCAAGGCAGGCCATTTACTTTGATTATAATGATCTTAAGAAATCTATAACATCATATTTATATTACTAAACAATATCGTACTTAATATTAAAGAAATATCTTATTGACGTTATATTAAAAATCGTACCAAAATGTCATTAAAATTATCAATAATCTATAATTTTCATTAAAACATAACAAAAATTAATATATACATGTTGTGTCCGGAAAGTAATGCATTTTTTAAAGGATCGTTGCAGACCGTTGATATTCTTCCAAAGAGTTCTCTTGAGCATCCACACACTTTTTTCAGCGACTCTTCCACGCACAGTACGCGTCGTGGAAGTCTTCAACGGGGACCTCGGCAAGGGCCCTCGTCACAGCGTCTTGGATGGTCTTTCAGGGCAGTCTTGATCCTAGGGAAGAGACAGAGGTCGGTCGGAGCCATGTCCGGACTGGAGGGGGGTTGAAACAGCGTTGCCAATTTGAGCGCGACATCCACCCGGTGATTCTTAAGATCGTCCGTCAACAGTTTGGGAACAAGTGCGGGACAAACCTTCCTCATGCCCAAGTTATCGGTCACCAGCTCGTTTACGAATGTTTTGGGAATCTTGAAAGTTTGTGCAATAATGCTGATACTCAAGCGATGGTTAGAATGTAAGAGATCGCGCTTACGACCCAAATAGTGAACGTTTGTGGTGGTTAAGGGCCGTTCATCGCGGGTTCGTCGATCGAATCTTTAAGGCCTTCCTTAAACGCTTTTAACCACCTTCACAATTTCGAATATGGTAGAGAACTGTCCCGTGATTTTACTTGCATAATCAATTTGTAGCTCTCCGCGAAAGATTTGTTCGTAACGTTGCTCGAGTGATCATTCTATCAAGTTTCGTGACACAGGCACTAAACAGGGGTGCGCGGAAACAGCGTGTCTGACGCCCCAAGTGCTCCTAGCAGAATGCCCAAGGCATCGTTTTGAAGCTGAGAGTCCTCTTCATCTGACCCAACCATAACCAGTCAGAGCCCTTTGCGGCAATTTTAAGTACCAACACAAAACATGCATTACTTTCCAGACACACCACGTACAGGTCACGCGATAAGAGCTGGCACGTTCACAGTACTCACACTAATGCAATGTCACTATACAGTGCGCGAGCGAGAGAGACGGAAAGACTTTTTATGATGCGCATCAAGTGAAAGTCACGTCGCGCGTCACGACATTGCATTAGTGTGAGTACTGTGAACGTGCCAGCTCTCGTTGCGGGACCTGTATATAGGTATATATGTACATATAAATTTTAATCAGAATAAAGATACAATTAATATAAAATTTATATTTAAGTCGTCAATTTTAGGACACCTACTTATACCTATGTTTTTATTTTGAATATTAAATTATCTAATAGGCTGTTCCATATCTACAGTTGTAAAACTTAACAGGAAAGCACTCAATCTATTTTTAAATGTCTATCAAATATTAATCTTTAAAATTTTCTCCAAATTATGAAATTATATTTCAGAATCAAATAAGCGATAGGAGTAGGCGCGGCCATGGCTGTTCTTGTAAATCGACTGTCCCGAATTCTCTTTTCAATCTATCTTAATAAATTATTTGTTTATTTTCAGCCACAAGTCACGGGACCCCTCTGAAGCGTTTTTTTTGGTATTGGGAATTCTGTATTTCGGCGAATAAAAAAGAGTCCAATGTATCGTCAGGAAAATTTATTTCCATCCTACATATTTACATATTTATGCACTTCATTTGACTGTTCGTCATGTTGTAATGCCCTTCGGCAATATTTCATGCTTTAATTAATATACTCAAACGTTATTACTTCGGCTGACGCACTTGTTTCTTTTTTTAAAAATTCAGTTTCGCATCGCGTCATATAAACACTGGCCACAATGCTACATATTGATTAGGCTGAATTATGAACTATTTTCGGTTAACTTCTTCTTCTCTTTGTGTCTTTTCTATTCTTATTTTATTACCCAACTTTTAAAAAAACGTAGGTTATCAATTCGGTTTTATCTTTTTTTTTAATGTTTGTTACCTCAGAATTATTATTTTATTTAAAAGGATAAATATGCTTACAGATTGGTCCTAATATTATCAAAATCCTATTCTGATGATGGGATTTATGAGGAATTGAGGAAACTCTTCGAATGTTGTTGAAAATGAAGTTGAAAATTTATATATGAAGTTGAAAATTTTCATGTTGGTTCAATTTCGATGACAATGCATATTTTGTTTTAAGCATGACCTGATTCTACACCCTGGATTGGCTCCCGACGAGGGGACGGTCAACAGCACAGAAACAAAATTTTGTATACTCATTCAATAATAACAGCCCGTTCTAAGTTTTACCATGATATACCTGCTGCATCCAGGGTTGGCTCCCTACGAGGGGACTCCTCAACGGTCAACAGCGCAAACAGGACATTTTGTATATGCATTCAATTACGACCGCCCGTTCTAAGTTTCACCAAGACAGGACTGCGGCACCCAAGGTTGGCTTCCAACGAGGGAACTCCTCAGTAGTCAACAGCACAGATACAACACTTTGTAGATGCATTCAATTATGATAGCCCGTTTTAAGTATCACCATGATATGGCTGCTGCACTTATATAAAATAAAAGGAGTCGGTTTTTCTTTTGTTAAAATTTTGTCTATTATTATATTTGTTTCAGAAAGGCATTCGTCAGGTTACTTAAGTTTTACTTTTTCAACTGTTTTTCAATCCTTTTCAGGTATTAGCTTCAGGCATTTGTTGTTTCTTTTTAATATTCTTTAGTCATGGTGAATATAATTATTCAAGACACAATAACATGACGTGTGATATAATATTATGCATGGAAGTGTTTATTAATGCAAGGTTAATTACAAGAGTTGGAATAATTTTCGTTTATTGACTATCTATATATAACAAATAAAATCCTTTCGTGCACGTTGCCCGTTTTCTTTTCTTGCGATATCATTGTCCCCCTTTCTACTCGGAAGTCTGTGCGCCCTTCTCCTATCTATAGCGCCGTTACTCTCTCTGCCGCTTTAATGTAGTCGATCACCTCGACTCACTGAAGCACCTCGCGCGCGCCGTGTGCCGAAGGGCCGACACATCTCCTAGATTGCTCCGCTGCAGAACAGGCAGCCAGAAGCGGAAAGACATAACTGCGCAGTCTGCTAGTTTAGCAGACCGCCAGCGAGGGTATCGAAGCACAGTATTATCCGCAGAAGATGACACGTACTCCCGTCTTATAGCCTATCGCTAAGGCGCCTGTACCATCGAGCGTCTCGAGAGATAACTGCCACAGAGCAGGTAAATCCGGATCAATAAGCCCGCCTCGCGTGACGCCCCGCTAAACGGCAATTGCCCAGCGGAAGATGTTACGGGCCTTGAACAAGGCCCGTCGATCAAATCGCAGAAGTTCTACATCCAGTCGTTCACTGTCCCTCAAGCGAGCCGGACACGGCTCGAGCGTTTCAGGATATCTTTTCTACCGCGATCGCCGAATTATTTTTTATTTTTTATTTATTAGAATTATCAAATTAACCATTTACAATAAGTATAATATTAAAACAAATGGCAAAAACTTTCCTCTTTCATTTACTGGCTAGTGCTGCCCAACTGGGATATACCCGTTCCAGGGCAAGAAATTTATATTTTTACATTTAAAACGAGGGTCGATGAACCAATCAAGCACAATAATAATAATAATAATAAAATAATATATATATATATATATATATATATATATATATATATATATATATATATATATATATATATATATATATATATATATATATATATATATATATATATATATATATATATATATATATATATATATATATATATATATATATATATATATATATATATATATATATATATATATATATATATATATATATATATATATATATATATATATATATATATATATATATATATATATATATATATATATATATATATATATATATATATATATATATATATATATATATATATTGATATTTTAAGGGTGTAAATTTTTTTAAATTATTTTCAATAATATATAAAATTAGATTCATGAAAAGTTACTTATCTGGGGTCCTGGTGGACCAGAAACATTTTACCGATAGTTAATGTCCTCTTTAAATACTTAGGGCAGCAGCACCTGTTTCCGCAATTGATAATTTATGATGTTCTTAGTTATTGCAGCCGAATTACTGTATGCCCTTGGATGTAATAAGTATAGGAGGATGGTTTCTGTAACAGAAATGGATGTTAGTAACTTATTTTAGAAGAAATTATATGATTGAGAATATTTCGACACAAGTCGTATTCATCTCCATGACATTTCTGATAGAACAATTTTTTCAAAATTTAATATATAATTTTCTATATATATATATATATATATATATATATATATATATATATATATATATATATATATATATATATATATATATATATATATATATATATATATATATATATATATATATATATATATATATACTTTTTAGAATTGATCAATAAGATGATTATAAAGTAAATAATTATAAAAGCCACTTACATCGTGACGAAGGATTCCCTTGATCGGATTCGGGAATGCTTTAGGTGTTAACGAGAATGATGAATGCCTCTCACTTGCGGAAAGAGGAGTAGGTTTAAGTTGGGCCCATTTTTCAACTAGTAAACGCTCACCCTTCATCCAATTATCTCAAAAATTAAGCTACAATCCTTCTTTATACGTAAACTCACTCAATTTCCTATTATTTCAAGGGAAATAACAAGACAAGACGAGCTACTTGACAGATGTAAGTCACGATGTAAGTGGCTTTTATAATTATTTACTTTATAATCATCTTATTGATCAATTCTAAAAAGAATATATACACAAAACTATCAAATATTTCAAAATATTGAATTTTTACATATTTTATGTTTCGTTCATTGTAAATAATCCATTTAGGTTAAAGGTAATCTTTCCAACTAATAGGAAAGAGCTGACTGCTTCCTTTCATTGATATGAGGGCATGTCACGCTTTTAGTTTTAAGTTTTCAGCTGAATATTGATCGCAGCTTCTTTATATCGCACCTTTAGAAAATAAAAAAACGAAATTCGAAATTTTAAATTCTTCCATCTGTCAAGTAGCTCGTCTTGTCTTGTTATTTCCCTTGAAATAATAGGAAATTGAGTGAGTTTACGTATAAAGAAGGATTGTAGCTTAATTTTTGAGATAATTGGATGAAGGGTGAGCGTTTACTAGTTGAAAAATGGGCCCAACTTAAACCTACTCCTCTTTCCGCAAGTGAGAGGCATTCATCATTCTCGTTAACACCTAAAGCATTCCCGAATCCGATCAAGGGAATCCTTCGTCACGATGTAAGTGGCTTTTATAATTATTTACTTTATAATCATCTTATTGATCAATTCTAAAAAGAATATATACACAAAACTATCAAATATTTCTATATATATATATATATATATATATATATATATATATATATATATATATATATATATATATATATATATATATATATATATATATATATATATATATATATATATATATATATATATATATATAATAATAAATATATATAATAATAAAAAATTAATAAAAATTACAATATTATATAGGAAATAGAAATAATAACTACATTAGAATACACACATACACACATACATACATATAAACACAATATAAGTTTAGTCAACTTCAACTTATTCTACTACATCGATCATGGCATGGATAGATAAACGCTCTTCTTGCAATAGCCATTTGATGTCATATTATGAACAGAATCATGTGATGATTTTTTGTTTTCACATAAGGGTTGAGCCACTATTTCTTTACTGGTCTAAAGTGTCAAGATCTTTGTTGCCCACGCGACCGCTGGGAATCAGATATACCGCACTGTTTTGGTTTGTCTGACGCTGGCTGGCGTTCGGGATACTGATCTTCCTATCTTGTAGAAAAAATAAGGTTATGAACAGTAAAAATTTAATTATCGGTGCAAACACAGTAGCCAATATTAAAAGCCATAAATTTCTGGGTTTAGTTTTAGATGAAAATTTAAGGTGGAATGCTCACGGAGAGGAATTAAGCGACAGACTATCCAGCGCCTGTTTCTTACTAAGGCAAATAAGGAAACTGATCAGTGTTAAACACACCAAAATAATATACTTTGCCTATTTCGAGTCGATTCTTCGTTACGGGATTCCCTTCTGGACACAGTGTACAGTAGTTTTAAGGCAACACATTTTCTCTCTCCAAAAACGAGCCATAAGAATATTGATAAACCTTAAACATAATGAATCATGTCGTGGTCACTTCAAAAATCTCAGTATTCTAATGCTACTATCACTATACATATTTGAATGCATAAAATTAATATTAAAAAACATAGGAAAAATGAAGACCCAAAAAGAAATTCACTCGCATTTCACCAGATGTAGGCACAATTTAGCATTACCCCGTCCATCTCTAGAATTATTCAAAAGGGATCCAAATTACGTTGGAATGGCGTGTTACAATAAACTGCCTGAGAATATCAAAAGTATATGTAGAAACGGAAATATCACCCAATTTAAATCGAAATTAAAAGGCTACCTTATTGCGAGAGAATTATATAATATTAACGAATTATAATTAGATTACTGACAATTTCCATCTCGATTTTTTTTTTTATTGATTATTATATTATTACTATTATTTCTAATTGTCTCCCATAATCAATTATAATTCTTACTTACAGGACCATTTAATTTTAATATTATAATTTCATGACTATCTGTAGTTATAAATATCTAATATAACTCAATTATGTGGTGAGTCTCTAATGAAATATTTAGTATACATTTTAAAGTTATTTTAACATTATGCGGCTATATAAAATGTCTAAACAACTATGTAAAGTTTTTTGAAGACAATAAATGCGATTTGATTTGATCAGTTTTTATCAGAAAATTAGGTGCTTTGTCCACAACCGCTTGAAAGGTGACACCCATCGCTCATCTATCAGGGGTAAGTTTAGGCATTAAATGTATAGCGTATTATTTACTACGATTTTACTACAAGGATTTTAACAAGGATTTTACTACGAAACGAAACGTGTAGATGGCACTAATAGTTCTAAAAATAGTTTAATCTTCTCTTATATTATATTTAATATGGTGAATTTCGTAACATGACAGTATAGATTTGCACTATAGATGGAACTCTAAGCACGTCTATATGGTATACAATAATTGTATAATATCAAACGTTTTTTTAAATCATAGCTCTTATTATTTTACTAATAAATACAGGTACATAAACCCCCTCCTCCCGACCACCCCCCCCTTGCGCGCCAAACCCTTTAACCCTCAACTCCCTCATTCCACCGAATCCCCCTCTCTTTCAGATTTGCTGCGCTGCACTGCGCTGTCTCTTTTATCCGGTGCATTACCATTATACTGCGATGAAGACTTGTCCGGTTTTCGAGGAATCTCAGCTCCGTTGTGCAATCTCAGTTTGTTCGGTTCTACGGCATCTCGCTGTCCTATTAGATTCCTTTGACTATATATTTTAGGATAGCTGATCGGGTATAAATGAAAATGATGATGATGTCTGTGTCCGTTCTCCACACTATATATTATGTTGATTTAACATATTTATTTATTTTATTTTATAAAGAAATGTACAAAAAAAAAGACATGGACATACATACTATTATATATGCTATGTATATATAATATGTATATATACATAGAATACTATGTATCTGACTGTGCTGAGTTAATATTTGGTTGTTGACGCGCGAACTGACGCATTTGATTCCAATTTTTAGAGACTTTTTAAATCTAACAAAGGATTTACTTTAACAAAGTGTTTTTACGAAAATTAAAACTAAAATTAAAAAGTTGAATAAAATGCATGCAATTAAAACTACACAAAATTTATTTTTTAAAATAAACTCTGCATTATATTCAAAAATTTAAGTAGAAAAATAATATATAGAAATTATATAAGCAGAGTATTAACACTACATTTCAATATATAATATGTATTATATTTTATTGTCTTTCAAAGTGTAAATCTACCACTTATTGTCTGTACTTGCTTACTTTAACGCTTGCTACGCTGCTTAACTATTTGTTACGAGTACTACGCTTCTAACCTTCTACGCTATGATTGGTTAGCATCTAGTGCCTCTATTATATATTGCTGCGCCAGCCACGGTGCTACGCCTGCTACGCTTCTTTGACTCTACGCTTCTAAGTCTGCGCGATTTATGTGTTTCAGTTTGTCATGCTTTACGAAACTGTTACTAATATAATAAAGGCATAGATAATTTTCTATCATCCTACCTGTAGATACATACGTGAACGTTTACAATATTGTGAATTTAGTGTTAAAGTAATAACATAACAAGAGTATTTATGTATGAAATCAACACACTTTTTACATTCGTTAGTTTTGGAGTTTCGAAACGATTCTTGAAAACGGAAGCAAATAATTTTGGAAATGATGTGTTTACAAACCAAAGGTTACTTTCGCACACTTTGTTTTTTAATATTTAAAAAAAATCTTTTGTACTCTTTACGGCAACGGCCTGTGTTACCATACCTTTACGGCAATGTCTAAAGACAATTATTTCTTAGTCGGCCGGCTATTATAACATCACTGTACTCAGGCGGTCACTTGTCTAAGTGCTGATCACGAACGACGCTGTTTAACTTCGGTGATCTGACGGAAACCAGTTGGGAGCTAATGGGCCCTTGCTGAGTTGGCCACGAAGACCCATTCTGTTCAGAGTTGGTCACACTCACGGGTCAACACCCATCCGGCGGCCTCCACGCATGAGGTGTGAACCTGGGTAGGACTCTGGCCTTGGTCAGTTTCCCTTGGGAATCAAACCTCTGGCGCTCCTGGACGGTCTGCGCACTGTGCGGCGCAAGCCAATCGATTGTGCACACTGACTCACATCTTCACTTCGCTGGACAACGTGGGCTCTCCGAATTTGCCACCACTGTGTGATAGCTTTCTGTTACGTTTATAATTTGCTTTTTTATTGACTATTTCTATTACTAAATCCAATCATGTTGATAATTCGAGATGGATAATAATATTTAAATTTGTATTGACTGTTTCTATTGTGCCATTTTTCCTGTTGTAATTTAATATTTCTAATTCGACTATTTAATAATAATATAAAAAACTGAATATTAGTTTTTTTATATTATTTTTTCTATATGTATATTTGATTTATATATACTTAGGTATTTTATCAGCTCATTTAAAAAAAAAAGTATTTTATATTTTTATTATAAATTTAATTATCAATTGTTTTTACAATTTAAAAAAAAAGATAAAGCAATTAGTAATATAATATTAAAGTATTTTTTACACATATCACTCTAACAAGAAATAATGTTAAAATATTTCTAATAATTCATGTATTTGTTAGAGTAATATAAGACGATTGTGTACTATTTATAATGAATAAATTAATAAATAAAATAATGTAATTCAAGGCAATTATCTATTAAATAACGAAGAGTCGTAAAGATTGTTTCAATATTCTACTGATAAATGTTTTGAAATTCAGTTTTATATGCGGTAGGTTGGTATAAGCTAGGAACACGGGCGTAGCTATAGCTTTCACATGGGGGGGGTCCGCGGGTACGAAAATATACAAAGATAAACTAGTTATTGGCCGGACTTCACGCCGAAAAAAGCAAAATTCTAAACTCTAATCTCAGTTATTTAAAATTACATAAACATTAAAATACACGCAAGTTAATCGCAGACAAATGATAGTTACTTTAAGTACCTACCTTTAAATAAAATAAGTAAATAATGTCGGTAGAGCATTTACTTATGACATTATATTCTAGGTACTTATTATTATAAACAAGAACGTTTTTGAGGATGTATGGATGCGCTTTCACGCAACACTTTAAAATTTTTAAAGTACCTATAACATTTAGCCTTTTACGCCTTATGGCCAACATATTTATAATTTCGTTAGGATCCAGCTGGACCGCTATATCACGATGAACACTCATCAATGCAAACCCAGTCAGTCGTTCATCTCCCGTGCTATTTCTCAAGTAGTTTTTCAACCTCTTTAAGGTTGAAAAACACCTTTCTGGGGTTGCTGTGGCCACTGGGAGTGTGGCCAAAATAGTGAGCAGCATTTTTATTCTAGGAAAGAACTG
Organism: Micropterix aruncella; assembly: GCA_944548615.1. Lineage (NCBI taxonomy): Eukaryota > Metazoa > Arthropoda > Insecta > Lepidoptera > Micropterigidae > Micropterix > Micropterix aruncella. The sequence continues at coordinate 34,210,401 of OX155950.1, forward strand.
ATTCTCGCACTGGTCAAGAGTTTCTAGTGCGGTGGATGGTTTTTCCGTGATAGATTTCCAATGATTCTGCCATATTTCATATTCAATTGGAAAAGTATTTGCTTTAGTCTGTACCAAAAATAATAGCACAATTTTTTTAAGGCTTTCTTTTATCTTAGAGTCATCATTGGTCTTTTCAGGCAGAATCATTTGAATCCCTTCGATTGTCTCTTCATGTGGCTTAAAGCGTGCATCAGGTTCTGTAACCACATGTTCAATGAAAGGGTAAAATACATTTCTACGGTAATATATTTCGGCAGTTTCTCCTGGAGCATTGCTGCGCTGGGTATGCCTTCCAGTCGTTCTTGGAACAATTATGTCGCTGAACTCATCTGCTTTGCTTGCTCAAAAAGAATGGTGAACTTATTTTCGTTCCGAATATTTAAAAAAATAGTTTTTATTGTTTTCACATAACTACAAATGTTGGTCAAATCGACATTGACCTTCTGCATTGCTTTGTTTAGGTTTGATGTGTATGAAAATACTTTTCCTAGTATAACTAACGACACGATAAACTGGCTGTTTTCCATGGCTGTTTGTATTTGGTATGCTTGAGTGGCAACATCTCTGTTAGCAGAATCATCTTGAAGTGCCTCAATTGTTGCGCGTATTACGGGAAGCATTTCTGCAAATATTTCAACAGCCACATGTTTTTCTGTCCATCGTGTCTCACAAAGAGAGATAAGCATTGAATGAGATGATTTAACTTGATCTGCAATTTTCTTCATAAGGCCGTTCCGAAGTGGAGACATGCTAAGGGGGGGGGGGTCCGGACCCCCTAAACCCCCCCCCTTATATACGCCCATGGCTAGGAATATAAGAGGAGTACCATCAAAAGACAGTAAAATGGATGTATATTGATGTTGACTCTAACTTGACTGTGATTTCGAAAAATAGCAATATCGACGGATTTTTTCGGTTAACAAATATGCATCCAAAATATGTCCTTGTTAGTGTCTGGGAATTATTTAAACAAGAATTGAATAAGATCTGTTAAATGCTCACATGTAATTTGTTTTTTTTTTTTGCATATCAGTTGTTAATTGTGTCATCGCAGCATTTAAAATCCTAATAAATTCCCTTTCCCTTCCTATTCTCCTCTTTTCTAATCCTTTGTGCAGTTATAAGATTTGGCCAATTTTAGTGAGGCACAATCTGCGCCCAAAAATTAGCATTTTTCTCATTATATAACTCATTATATAACTTATTATATAGGTTAAGTTAGTAATTATCCAATAACAATATCCACAAATCTGTAAAGGTTAGATTTAGAATATTGCCTGTAGAATATTGCTATGAAGATTGCCTTTTCTGTTGAATAAAGAGTTATTAATTTATTATTATTTATTTATTGCAATTTATTTTTGCTTAACAATTTGTCGAGTTAAAATTCTATATCTAATATAATTCTGATACGCCAGTGACTAGCTTATTAGCACTATGTTAAATATAGAATTAGCAATAATTTTAATAATTAAATGCTACGAACTATCCCGATAGATATGAAAGCGTCAATAGATAAACCTTTCAAAACCTCTAAAGTTGGAGGAGGCATCCGCTTCCCGTACGAAAACTTGCGTCATTGTTTACAAATGGCTTCTCCAAAATGTTAAGCCCTGCACCTAATAGACCAAATTACTCGTGAAATCGCAAGCACCCACTTAATACAGCGTCATCAAAGTTTGTCAACGTGGTAGCCCTCCCTGCTTTCCCTCTAACGAACTTCTCAACTCGTCCGTGGTAACTTTGTCAACATATATGTTGTAATGTTTTCTAAAACTTAAATACGAGTATACCAAGGCCACTATAGCTTACAGGATAAGCAGGTAAGAAGAGTGACTAAAACTAGTTTTAATGCTATGCAGACACTGGGGTTGCAGACACTGTTTTGCAGGATAGATATATTAATAATATTATTAATAATAATTGAGATAAAGCATCGAAAAAAGTATATAGACAAAACTAGATATTAATTCTTGTACATTTGTAAGCAATCGAGCAATCAAGCAAACTTGATTGTAATATTAGAGTCCTGTCCACCCTAGAACGGGCTAGTCCCAGTTGGGTGACAGAATCAAATAAGCAAAAGGTTAAGGTTTTGCCATTCGGTTCCTGTTAATTTTGTAAGCAAATCAATGTTTTATAGTAATTATTTCTTAAATAAAATAAAATAAATAAATAGATAAAAATATACATATATTATATTATTCCCAATCATACATAAATATGTAGATATATACCTACTTAAAATATTTACAATAATTTACTTTCTATATAAGGAATATTGTATTTCAAGCATACATATTTAATAGTGATATTTAATAATAATAAATTTAATTGATAGTAAAACTAATTTAATTCAGGTTTGTCATTTTAAAAGAAAGTCATAAATAATTGCATTTATATAGCCGATTTCAGCAAAAACCCACAGCTAATCAGCCAAAAATTAATTATTACATTTATCGTTTATAAACTTCTGCTCAGTTTTATTGTATCTTGAAAGAAATCATACAGTCTAGGGGCTACAGAAATAAAGTACCTTTGCACAAATTTATTTCTGGTTTTTTTATTACGTTTTGCTGACGTACAACCTCTCCCTATAATTTTGTTGTCAGTGATTGATTGTTGAAGAGTGTGAATTGTTGATATAGTAAAGCAGAAATATTTTTGCATACATTTGCCTAACGAACAACATCTCAGCTCTTTAAATAGATCGTTTGATTAGTATCGATATGGCTTTCTAGCCATGGCCCTATTTGCGCTTTAACAAGCGGATCTAGCGCCGAGTGTGTAGGAACTCTTCATCCTTATATACCATATGCAATCGTACTTTGGGTTAGCGTAGACATTAATTATGTAGGTTTCTTAACGGTAGTACATTTCTTAGGGTTGTAAAAGCAGAAAATCAGTTTTCTGACTTTACCCTAATTAATTAAAATGCGAGGATTTAACTTTTGGGTTATTGTCAAAGGTTAGGTTATAGAGAGTGATTAGTAGGGTAATGTTCTGAGATAATTTGCATATTATCTCACAACATTTACAACAACAAAGGTTTTAAGATGCTTTTATATATGGATTAATAGGTTTAAGGCGCTATTCGTCAAGTTAAAATGCCATAAAATTATGACTTTCTCCAGATACCTTAATCCAAGACTAGTGATACGCAAACGCCAAGAAAAATAGATTTAAAAAATATGATAGTTTTTGATTTTGTAAGCCCGGAATCAATTTCAAAAATGCGTATTAAAATAATATTATTTTTGTAATAAATAAGGATGAGACGTGCACGAATTCAACCAGGGATGCGTATGTACGTTTTTTACCGTACACAAAAGTTACACAAACAATTACAAAGTAATGTTGTAAATTTCACCGTTTCGCTGTGAATTTTATTAGGACAGTAGAGAGCGAGTGCCGGATACGTCCCGAGGGGAAGGAAGAGGAAAGGGGGGGGGGGGGGGGGTATTGAAACGACGCGCATTGTTCGACACGGGTAATTATTCATCCAACTTCCAAACATTGTAGCGGTATTGGAGTTGGGCGAGTGTACGATTTGCTTAATCCCGCATATTACACATGGACCGCTCTCTGCGAGTAACTTTAAATTAATACAGTCCGTTAGCTGAGCGGCGGGCGGCGCGCTCGCGAGCCAATAACGTATGCGCCGACTTGTACACATCCGCTTCCACGTGGAACATATCCCGAGTGAACTACCTTGCTCGCTGAAAATCGGCGCCATGGCGCGACTGTAATTCAAATTATAAGTTGGAGATGGATGAATTAGGGATCGCCTTATAGAAACCGAGGGGATGTTGTATATTGACCGACGTAAGGTCGATATCTCCCGGCCTTAAATCTCAATCCCGAATTTTTGGGATTAAATGCAGTGGTACCAAAAATCAGTTAATATCGATCCAGCCAATAAGGCACAGTCGTCTGATAATTTCGCACAGGCCGTCTGATAATTTCATGTCAATCCCGGAATCCTGAAACTTCGCGAATATAATCACATTTTTTTAAAATTACAATTTTTTTTTATTATTAAAGATGATCATCACACTGTTATATAAAAACAATATCATAATAGTTGACATTTGAGTATTTTTTATTTTCATCGACGAAAGCTGTATTGCTGGATCTGACCATTAATATCAATTATGACATTTTTAGTATACGAATAACTATTTTCATAACTATCACAATATTGTGATATTTCCTAGCAATATTGCTAGGAAAAAAATATGGTTGTAGATATTTTTTTATTTATTTAATCACCAAATTTAATTTTTATATTTTTTTTCTAAATATCGATTATTCTAGTACTGCTTATAAATTACACAATTTAAATTATTTAATCATAACTATTGTGATAGTTATTTTCCTATATTTTTTTAACATTACGGAGAATATTAAACGCAATTATGCATCCAAGTATAGTAATTTCTACTTACTGGTACGTGTATTATATTTGTATTATATTAGTACTTGCTATAAAAATAACTGTTTTAATCTGTAAAATTAGAATTTGTGAATCTTACAATTAATATCTTAGGATAATGAAATATTAATATTAAACATTCTAATATTCTAATGAAAGATCCCAAAATTCGGTACTGAAAATACGCCACCATTTAAAAAAAATTCTGTGACAGAAAAATCCCCTCTCAATGTCGTCTAAAAATAAATGCCGGAGAGTCTTACAGAGATAAGAGGCACGACCTCTAGGGGCTACGAAATCCCTCGACCATTTTATTTTAGTAAAACATCACCGTTCCGGGAAAGCAGTCCCCGCGATCGATCCTTTATGAAGCTAGAGATGCGATGGCTTAGCCACACCTATATGGATATAAAAATAGGGAATTTGTCCGTACATACATAACCTACGTAATCTTTTCGTCGCACGGACGCACGTCTCTCCCCTCTCCCCCTATAACCCTCCGTCGGGTACGATATTCAATTTTCTGTCTCGGATAAACGTGGTCAAGCGTCTCTTTGTATTCAGCGCCGTAATGTGATACGGTTCCGCTGAAACGAAATTGATTCGTCACATCCTTTCAATTTCATGTCCACTTGTGGCAGAACAATGTACCACCTACCTATAATCCTCGAGGGTTCGCCTAGTTATGAATAATATTACCGTCAACCGGGTCCGGACGTGATTCCGCTGCATGTAATTCCACCGGGGGATATCTTTCAGCATTGGCGACTGTGTGAAATAGTACGGTTGTAAGTTTTTGAAGCTCGTAGGGATGATATTGAGTCGCGGCTTATTGGATTACGAGTTCTTCTATTTTCGCTCGACGTCGCTTAACGAAATGAACGAGTCAGTGTGGCTAACTCGACCTAATAGGGAGTAGCAGAAACAGGAAGAGATTGTGAGAGAAATGGAGAGATAGAAATGAAAGTTGACACGTTAACTTTATTAGGGCATATGGCTAATAGCTACTAGCTATTATTTTAATTTAATTTTTTCAATAAGGACAATACACAGCATACCTTAGTATACAATATTACAAAGTTTTATACATTCTAAATTATAAAACCGCTTATGATTTTCTGTGAATTACAAATTTTTATTTATTTTATTTCAGTTATTCAGTAAGTTTCTGCTCATGTGTTGATTTTTGTTTTACTAATACTTTCTATAAAATAATTACAAAAATCACCTACTCCTCTGAAATTTGCCCGTGCTGAGTTTAATGGGTTGTAAAAAATAAGTTTTTGACCTCCTAATAGGTCGTTAAATATCTACTTAGCATATTGCCAACTTTTCCCGCTGCAGAATTCGCAAAGAGCCTCTTTTGGAAATATCTCATTTACGGTCAATATGCTCTGTGTAGGAAGTATTCCCGATACGATTGCCTCGGACCCAGACTAAACACCGCGCGACATTTTTTGGACAACGTATTTTTAGACACCTCTTTTTTGGACATTTTTTTTCTAATATGAGTTGCTGTTCCCTAAAGTAGTACACCAAAACGCAGGTAAGTCCACGAGAGCGTTATAAGTTGATATTACATCGGCATGGTCTATAAAGAGATTGACTAATGAAATAGCGTAGCACGCCAAAGACAATATTCTTGCATTCAATGTGCAGATGTCAAGACAAACTCTTATCCATATCATTGATAATATAGTGCATTATATTGCTTAATGCCATAGTAAGTTTTAGCAATCCTTTGCGCCGACGACATGCAGGTGGCGCTGATAGCTTTATTCGACGAAACTAATAGCAATTTATTGGCCATATATAATAACACGGATAATCATTGTTTTTATAAAGGACTAATTGAATATAAGATCCCATTATTTAAATATTAAACATTTATTTTGTTAGTGCCATCTATCGTATTTTTATATTGGCTGATTAAATAACAGAAATAACACAGTGAAAATTAAATGCCATGTATTAGTCTATTTTTCCATTACGCATTGAAACCTGTCTACTAAATTAAAAAAATAACATCTTACGTTAATGACATTACAATAACAATAGCTATTATTATTTTGTGTCGAGAGAGGATCCCGTAACGACGTGTTCAGAGAGCCATCGATTGGGTTAATGAACATAAGAGAAGTTTAGTCATTGTTTGGACCTTTAGGTGCCATCTGCACGTTGCCTTTCGTGGTAAAATTCTAGCTGCCAAGAGTTAATACGGGATTAAGAATCTAATACCTTATATAATCAATGTCCATAAGTAGCCCCATGAATTTAATCTATTTCGCAATTAAATTAGACGCGTTAGCTGTAAATATGAAAATTGAAAGCCCAAAGTTAAACTTTCGGGCTTTTAATTTTTGATATACAGGACTTAAATCTAAATCAGAAGTCATACAATTTTCAGACGACAAGAGTGATGTTACTAAAGCATATTACATAAACATGCTCATTACCAAAATCATTTATTATCTCAGTGAACTATATGATTGGTTTAGGTCGAACAAAATGTCACCTAACATGTCTGAATCTCTAACTATTCATTTTTGCATTAGAGATTCGCTAGCAGATCTAAGTCATCCTACAGAAAAGCAATTAAAATGTGAGTTAGTATAACATGATTACATGTTATACTAACTCACATTTTTAAGCATTCGGGTCATTTTATTTTGTATTGTAGTTGTAGAATTTTGAAAGAATTATTGCGATAGTAACATAATGTTGAAACCCTTTCCTAAGTAGGTAAAGGGTGACAGTGGTTCCCGAAATAACTTCATAATTGGCCATGGATATACGACATGAAATCAGGTAGATTTATATAATTATATATTTTTGCCCGCAAAAGTATACCACTTAAAGGAATCCGGAAAATTTGTTTTTAAATTTGGTTCCTTGGCGAATTTATATTTTTAATACCTCGTCATTGACATTAGGTAGATTTGCTACAATAAATCAAACGAAGGCGTTGCCGTGAAGATATTGCCACGGTCAGGGGTATAGTTATATAATTTCGGAAAATCAGGAAACGGGATACCGCCCGATAATCCGTGGCATTGAATGAACAACAGTAAATTCATCGCTTAAAGTTCGGAATGTTTCATTATTTACGTCTGCTGATTGAGAATAACTGACCAATGAGTACTTTGTACTACCATCGATTATAAAGGGTATTGATTACTCATTGACGTACGACGTTTAGGCAGCTAGGATTTTACTATGACATTCAACGTGTAGATGGCACTTACAGTTCTAAACATTGATTAATGTCTTATTTTCAGTAACCCAATATATACCATTCTAAACATGCCTATACGGTATCCTATCTCAAAATAAAATAATTATATAATAAGAAATATTCTTTTTAGGCATAGCTCTTGTTATTTTAATATTATTGACATAGAGATATCAATTGAATTTTTTAAAACAGGTTTATATTTATAATAATTGAGCGCTTTAATGTTATAATATTAATTACATTATTTTTAAATTTTCAATCTCTCTTTATTATATCTGTGATGTAATCCGCCTATATATAAATGCGGTAATGGCACTAATGATTGTTTTCATTGGTTAAATAATTAGTGTTTATGATCAATGACTCCTTTATAAAAAATCACCCATTATCAATGTTATTATAGATGGCCGATTATATTAGTAGTATTATAAATAAGATAAAAAACGAATTTACCGCCTGAATTTTGTAGCACCCGACGTTTTAGCGACGTTACAGCCGCCGTTGTCTATCGAAACATCGGGTGCTACATCGGGTTTTTTATCTTATTTATAATGTCAAACAACCGCGAAAATCTCCGATTTCTTATATTAATATTAGTTTCGCTGGAAAATGCTATCAGCGCCACCTGCATGTCGCCAGCGCAGAAGGGTTGCCAAAAAGTACTATGGCACTGAGAAATCTAATACCGTATATTAACAATGGTAGTACATTCTACCTGCTCTTTTCGCCCATATAAGGAACCGTATGTTCATGATATGTTGGGAAACGTTTCAACATGAGTTTTACCCATATGTTGGAAAACGGAAGCTAATAATATCAATTCACTATAAGAGCGAGTGGAAGAAGACATGAAAGAAAACAACGTGTCCAGTTACGTCTGCCTTTGTGTAAAATATTTACTCAAATTACTTCAATTTATTAAAATGCTGTTGTGATCCTAAAAGCAGAATCTTAAAAAAATGCATGATTTCTATTACCTACACTTTTAAAGCTGCTCCAAAACTGTGCCATAAAAAAAATGGTTTAAGCAGATTTTATAACAAATTCTGCTTGAGCATGGGTCATTAAATATCACCGTTAGTCAGGCAGTACCACTGATGCATCAAATTTGGGTGCCAAATGTTAAAGTTATCATAATGTTCTATTTCTACTGTGGACTAAATACGTGTGCGGTTTTATGACTTCTTTTTTTCGAAAATCAATTATAGCAGAAATTGTCATGTTTCTAGCGAATAGACTAAGAATTCCATAGCAGAAAATGACTAAAATGTGAATAGGTATTATTTTGCAATAATATTGTGTAATATATATGGGATAAAAAATATAAATAAATTAATGATAACAGTCTAAAAATGCATGAAAAATATCATGATATTCAATACGCATTTAATTCCAATATCCATATAATATAGTCGTATCAGTATAGAAGCATAGGATAAATATTGACCCAGCGAAATTGCGTTACCTCGTTAGGCATCAATGCAAAGGTAGATTCTCTTTTATCTTATTTTCTTTGAATTTTACGCGTCATAGACTATTTGAATACCATTAGTATGTCGAGACATTTCTGATAGGGTACTCTCGGGTGAAACGTACATATGATATGAGTATTCGTCCGCCGGGATTCTCACGTGGGATTTAAATATTTGTCCGATATCAAAGAAGCGACAAAGAAATAAGGGCATATTTTCTGAGACGGCTTTTTCTTAAGGAATTCAATATTCGCCGATGTACTAATAACGAAGATATTAGGTTACCAATAGCAAAGGAGAAAAAGTTCAGCAAGCTTTTGAAACAAGAGCGGCGGCGTCTACTAACTACCTGATCCCCCTAGTAAAAACTACCTTTGCGCAAAGGCAAATGAATTTTATGGCGCCAAAAAAAATTACCAGCATCGATGACAATTTAAAAAATGTATTAATATTATTAGAAAAATAACAGATGGCTAATAGAATTTAGATACCTGCGTTTCGAAAATGAATTTCTATGAATTATAGTATGAGGAGAAAAATATTTGTATCGATGTATGCGAATTTTGTATCATTTACATATTGTATTATATATAGATATATATATATATATATATATATATATATATATATATATATATATATATATATATATATATATATATATATATATATATATATATATATATATATATATATATATATATATATATATATATATATATATATATATATATATATATATATATATATATATATATATATATATATATATATATATATATATATATATATATTGTTAATATTTGATTGGTTTTTTGTAAAATCTTTTTTTAAAGAATTCGTTTAAAGGATGACACTTTGATGAAAAAATAAAAATAATAAAAGCCACTTACATAGCTGGAAGGTTTTCCCGGACTGGACTGGAAAATGCTTATTGTTTAAACGAGATGTATTCTTGGATGAGTACCACTTTCGACGGTACACTGTAGGTTTAATGGGATCCCTTTATCGCTAGCGAACGATCACCCTTCATCCACATCTCAAAAACAAAGCGTATCCTTTTGCAAACCAAAATAAAATGTCTTTATTAAAGACAAATTTAAGCAAAAACAATGAAAAAAATCACAATCAATCGTCTCTTAAATGCGGAATGACATTTCGAAAATTCGATTTGAAATTCGAATATATCCACTCTTTAAAGGGACGATATACGATTGCTGGGCTCGCTATCAGCCAGCTATTAAATTAAAATAAAAATAAAATACTTCATTTTATCTTATGTTTTGAACTCTTGTAAATATCATAATATAGCCTTAAGTATAAACTTCTCGACCAGAAATTACGATTTATATCTTATTTCATGGGAACGAGCAAATGAAGTATTTTATTTTTATTTTCATTTAATAGCTGGCTGATAGCGAGCCCAGCAATCGTATATCGTCCCTTTAAAGAGTGGATATATTCGAATTTCAAATCGAATTTTCGAAATGTCATTCCGCATTTAAGAGACGATTGATTGTGATTTTTTTCATTGTTTTTGCTTAAATTTGTCTTTAATAAAGACATTTTATTTTGGTTTGCAAAAGGATACGCTTTGTTTTTGAGATGTGGATGAAGGGTGATCGTTCGCTAGCGATAAAGGGATCCCATTAAACCTACAGTGTACCGTCGAAAGTGGTACTCATCCAAGAATACATCTCGTTTAAACAATAAGCATTTCCCAGTCCAGTCCGGGAAAACCTTCCAGCTATGTAAGTGGCTTTTATTGTTTTTATTTTTTCATCAAAGTGTCATCCTTTAAACGAATTCTTTAAAAATATATATATATATATATATATATATATATATATATATATATATATATATATATATATATATATATATATATATATATATATATATATATATATATATATATATATATATATATATATATATATATATATATATATATATATATATATATATATATATATATATATATATATATATATATATATATATTTTTTTTTTTATTTAAAATAAAATTAGTAAAAGCTACTTAAAAAGTAGCGAAGGAAATCCCAGGTTGTATTGGGAAATGCTTATGTTTGAATGAGATATACTTACGGATGTGCACGACTTTCGACAGGTGCAATGTAAGTTTAAAGGTCCTTTTGCAGTCGACTAACGATCACTATTCATCCATATATCTCATAAATAGGGCTTATCCTTATGCAACACAAAATGCCTTCAAATGAGACGAATTAAGCGAAAAAATTAAAAATTAAACTATTGATCATTTCGGCAAGGCCGTTTTATAAATGAAAGTGACATTACGAAGTAATTCAAATTTCGAATGCCACTAACATTTAAAATATGATACAATTGGCTGAGTTTGTTATCAACGAGCCATTAAATCGAATTAAAAATAAATAAAAAAACTCCATATGCTCAATGAAATGAAAGAAGAAACTTAAATCTTTATTTCTGGCAGAGAAGTTTATAAAAAAGATTGTATAATGTTATCAAAATAGGGTCAACCTATATAAAATTGTATAATATTAAAAAATTGTAAAGAAACATTGTAGAAAACAGTATAATATTGTTATATTTCATAAGGTTTGTAAAGTTTACAAACTTTATGATATATATATATATAATAATAATTCTATATATATATATATATATATATATATATATATATATATATATATATATATATATATATATATATATATATATATATATATATATATATATATATATATATATATATATATATATATATATATATATATATATATATATATATATATATATATATATATATATATATATATATATATATATATATATATATATATATATATATATATATATATATATATATATATATATATATATGTGTGTGTTATTATAAAACGGTAGAGGGTTTACCTATATTTTTTTCCTTTCCATTTCTCTGTTTTTTTTTCATCTCGAATTATATTAATTTTATACTATTATTTATGATTTTTCACTATTTGCATCATGCGCATCTAGATACGGGCATTAAATGCCTCATCAGTTGTGCATAGCGCAATTCGTTACATAAACTGTGTCTATTATAAGCTGCTATTTACAATGTATACATTCTTTACTTCCTTAACAATGTTACTTAAAACTACTTTTCTGTGTACGAGTAATAAATAATTTAAAAAATAAATACATTTCCTACTATTATACAAATATTTAGCTTTAGGTGCACTGGTAGTACCTACTTGGTGTAGGTCTTTTTTCGATATTCATTCCTCTGTTTAATCAGTTTGGGTGTAGAAGTATATCCCTAGTTTAAATTGAACTAGTAATAATTAATCCTTTAAAATATTATAAGGTATGAAACAGGACAATTTTTTTAAAATTATTTTCAAATATTTTATATTTGTAGGTAAAGATCATTTTTATAATTGAACAATATATGATGCGATTGACACAATAAATAAAATAAATTTGAATAGATGAAATACACCGCGTTTCATTGAGCGACAACAAATCCAGGATTAGGATGTCCACAAATCCACAGTTTACAGGATTAAGATGTCCTCAAATGCAGCGGGGTTTATAGGTAGGAAAAAGAGGGATCCAAATATAGAACAAATTAAAAAATATTTAAAACTAAAATGTAAGTTTTGCTTTCAGACGCAATAAAACGCGATTCGCACATTCACAAAACTGATCCCTCTATTCCAATCTCGAAATTCCGGAAATAAAATTTAAATCGGTAATATTTTTTCTAATCGCGCGATGGTAGAACCATAATATGAATTTAACCAGTTTCGGTAAGGGTTTAGTATTGGCATTGCATTGTTACTTAGTTAAACTGAGAAATGTTGTCTGTTAATATGTAAGACAGATTCCGCCCTTATTTTTAAGAGTAATTTTAAGATTTTTCTACTAACCTATTATTTCTTGGCAAACTTATATAGCAAACTATATATAGCAAACGATATATGTAGAAAACTATATTATGTTATTTTCTATTATTTTATATCACCGTTTATCATTATACAGCATTTAATAAGCTCCTTCATTTACTGTGGTTTAATACGTAGGTAATTTGTATGAATTTATTTTTATGTAAGAAGTCAGATATTTACTAATTTATTGAGGGATGACATCATCCGCGTAGTTAGCCATCTTATCCCGTTTTATATCAAGCAAAATACAGAATATGACCTATATATAAACTTGATTGGATTTAAAATATTCTCTTACAAGGCCGGCTTAGTAACCGCAGTTTGTAAATTGCTCGGCTTTAGTCCGCTGACGGCGCCCGCAGCCCCGCTATTTTTAATCAAAAAACTACTCTAATTGAAATACAAGTTGTTCTTCATCCTGGCCATCTTAATTTAAAAAATCCTTAATGGAATTAAATTTGCTCTTCAGACTTTAATTACATTATTTTGTTTAGCAGCCAGCATTCGAAGGCTTTTGGGAATTTAAAACAACTTAAAATGTAGTGCAGCTTAGGGATTTAAGTGTTTATAAGAGAATATTATAACCAGGTCTATGAAAAATAGCTTGGTTGTAATTACAATGAGTTATAAGGTTTTAACTTATAAAATATGTAATAATAAAGCTAGCGTCCTGACTGACTGACCCACTCACGCTCACACATGAACGCCGAGCCGAAAATACTTAGGCTAGACATTTTAATCATTGCAGAATGTTTCCTTTGTAATTATATGGGTGTTCTCAGAAAAGAAATTGAAAGTCGACCCCTAACAGTGTTTGAAATTTTAGCCGGTCAAATGCATATCTCCGTAGTGGCTTAAGAAAAGTCTTCAAAATTCAGGAAAGTTACTGTAACTAGAAAAGAGACCATGCTGCAATAATTTGACATTTAATAATGTGGATTTTCCTAATGACTATTTTATTTGAATTATTCTTATTACTAATCTAACTATTCTTATTCTATAACTTTGATATTCGTCTACCAACCTATCATGTCCTGACAACTTATGCAGCATCTCCCTAAATAATGATTATTTTTTATTATTTACATACCACCGATTATCATATACAGCATTTAATAATCGCTTACATTTACGATGGTTAATGTCATTACAATGACGATGGTATTATTTACGAATATGTAGGTAATTTGTCTTAATTTACTTTTATGTAAGAAGTCAGATGTATATTTTATGCTAGTTAATTTTACATGTTAAAATGGAATTGGTAACTAATATTTTTTAAATACTGACACGGCCTAGAGCGGTACATCCACCAGTAAGACACGATAAAATGACATTAATCGATATGAAATAAAGTGAAAGGTATTCGAGGATTCTGCGAAAATCAACTTCAATAGGGGTAAAACAGGAAGATGATATTGAAAAAAAAAATGTTTTTTTTACTTGGTTGTTTTTTATTTTCTATGGAAATTTGGGAATCGCCAAACGTACGTTTTCTTTTTCAGGGTAATGGTTTTTGGAAGATTGGTGGTATTTGTTTTTGAACAATTTCTACATTTAAAAATGTGTCTATTCATCGTAGCATGTATTATAAGAATACTGAGCGAGAGTGTACCCCTTATCTTATTTATATTATCGCAGAATTCAACCTTTTAGTTATTGATCTTAGTTTATAGATTAATTAAATTTAGTATAACTAGCCAATTTTATACAAGCGTTGAAAGCGTTTTAATATTTCTGCATGTGTGGCCTACTTTCTGCATGACACGGCCCGGTGGCATAGTGGTTAGGTCGCCTGATCTTACATTGTAAGTTCCCCGGTTCGATTCCCGGCTGGGTCACCATTTTCCGTTGGGTTTAAATTAACGGAATTGCATTTTCAATTCTGTCGATCGAATGCAATAACAAGACACACACTTACAGACATGTTACACGCACACATACATATAACACGTCATAGTAGGGTTGGTTGTAAGAGATTGTCATATGACAATAAATCCGTCCATTGTGACATTTTCACAATAAAGAGTGTAAACAAACATACTTTTGTGTGGTACAGATGGTCTCTTATTTTTATGTACTTTTTATTTATTTATTTATTTAGTAACAAATATAGTAAACAATTAATGTCATATTTGTAAGTAAGATGTTAGCAAGAAATTGATGCGACATTATTTTTAATGTTTGACACAGTCACCTAACTAGGCCTAGGCCTGTTCTAAGGCAGACTTTAATGACAAGATATTAAGTGTGCACTGTCAACTTAAACTATAGTTAGTACTTATTTTTAAATCGACAAATATGAAACTACAAATATTTACACATATACAAATATAAATACTCATACACATCTATAGATAAAATATATATCCATATATGCACACATACACATACATGTATACCAAAATAATAATAAATTTAAATATCAAATCCTGATATATACTTAACACAAAAAGTTTTTGTTTTGCCGGGAGCATGAGTCTGCCAAAGGTTCATTGAGAAAAGTAGTCAATTGAGATGGCAACCTCTAGACTACATGGATTGGCTACATATTCAGTCCGTGTATACATATATCGAGTTACACTGCATAATTCACTTTATATTTCCAATTTATAGAACAATAACTTTTAACTTACAGGGGATTTGGGAATGAAATTATCTGTTGCAAGTAAACATATAATGATATAAGTGTAGATATTGAACATAGCTCTTGGTCAATCTATACTTATGGAATGCAGTGTGGTATGAAATCAGAATGAAGCCCATCGCGGTTGTTTGACATTATAAATAGGATAAAACAAATTCACCGCTTGATGTTTATTAGCACCCAACTAGCGGGTGCTACAAAGTTCACGCGGTAAATTCGTTTTATCCTATTTATATTGCAATTTGGTAGGTTGCAATATGGATTTCATTAGCACTCCTACTATTACACACAACACTACATTACAGCGTGCCAAACCAAATGATAAGGTAAAATATTTACAGAAATTATGTGGTACGTATCATATTTTACCAAATAATAAGGCTCCTTCTCATCAATACCTATTTTTTACTTGTAGAATTTGTACATTATTGAAAGGCTTAATAGAGGCGACTAATACCTTTTGTTTGCATTTTGGTCCTTGAATAGTGTGATTCTTCCGATGCAAAACTTGTAATGCCTATTAACTGTTTATGTAATTATGTACTTTTTGACTAATTTTAGGTGGACGAATATTGTGATTTCCTCAACCATCTTGGGATGGTTCTAATAAGCCTGCGATATTCCTTTTCTTGACAACTAATACCTATTTGTGGCCTATTTGTAATAGTTTTAAAATGCTCTTTTCAAACATGGATTTATTTGCACGTTCTTTTAATAAAATAATCACATATGTAGCTGTCCATCTTTATACTATTTGTGAAATGACACTTTACATCTTTTTAATAATGTTGTTGAATGAAACAAGATTTTATGTTTATAGACATGTTGCAGAAATCAGCAAATAAGGAATTAACTGCCTCACTGGTTTTTTTTAATAGTTACATATATCGGATACCCCATGGCGGAAGAAGCGCATAAATGCATTTACTCCCTTCTTTACAATCTTAACTATTATAGTTGGATAAATTACAACCAGAATAATGGTTCTAAATTCCCAATAAATGGGAAAAAGCGCACTTTTGCATTTAATTACTTCATGCCCTAGAAAATTCTCAAAGGTTGGATTCAATTATTACTCTAATAAAAGACTAAAATTATAAAACCCCTTTATTAAAAAACTGGACCGGTGTGACAGGTTATTTAAAAAAAATTGTGACACAAGTATTTGATTTAGACTCCATTCAGAAATGTTAGTAAGTAAATATTTTAGACATGGGCGAATCTCATAGCATCCAAATCCTTTCATACACAAAACCATTTTTCAAAAATATGCAGCTATTCTCTTCATCTACTGATTAGTTGCTTCATATTGATAAAATCGTTTTTACCTTGATATACTGGTATATGACGTCGTTTAAAACCGTTATCCATATTAAAAACTATTTTTTCTCATTTTGTAGTTTGTATCTTTAGCCGATTAGATCTTCATTTTGAATAAAATTTTATTCGTATTTTTACTTATACATGGCTTTATAAAGTAAGAAATAAACATAAAGAGTTTATTTGAGCAAAATTATCATTAAACCTAAAAATAAACTAAACCAAATAGTAAATCAAACTTTTAGCCAAATTTAGCGAGATGCTATAGACTCAGGTTTTGAAGAATTACTTCCAAAAAAATATGGTTATGCAGTTCAAATAACAGGAAACTTATCAGACTTAACCCCTATTGAAGATTTATGGACTACTTCAGGGCTTCGATAGGCTAAACTGAATATGATAGAGACAGTAATTCAGATACAATTTCCGGATCCATAATACCAAGAAAATTGGAAATTGCATAGATTCTTTGGCTAAAGCCTCCAACAAGTCATTAGGCATGAATCAAAATGTCAATCTTATTAAAATAATCAAAATCAATATGTCTATTTAGTTTATGCAAAAGTTTCAATGACCTATAATTATATATTTTTTAATTATTACACCTTTTCATCACATTAACTTGCTCACTACTAGATAATAATAAAAAAATATATGTGTCAACTCCTATAGATTCTATAATAAACAGTCCTAATGGAAACAAGAAATTATTTCTATACTAATCATGAGAAATGCACTTAAACACCTCCACGTCGATAACCGAGTTCAATCAGGTGTATACAGCGAAATATGAAATTCAAAATGTTCTCGAGCCCTCCACGGCCGTTCGAGAAATAAACAAGCCAGCAAATTTAGCACCTCCACGAAACAGATCCGCCCTAATGGCGAAGAAAATGACGTGAAAAGGCCGAAGGCGCAAAACTCCCTCCCCTCACCCCCGTCACCACTCCTTTATCCGTTCCCCCTCGCACCTGACTTCGCTCCGCAGTCGAGCCCGTGCATAAATTATCATTCAACCCGGTGAAAACAACATCGCAATATATTGTAAAAACCTACTTCACTCATCCGTAGCCAGCGACGTGAGGTGTTTCATTTATGAGACGAATGTCAGCTGAAGATTTGGCAATTTTAATGATCAACTCGTTCCTCTGAATGACTAACGCGATCAATACTGAACGGGGGCTCTAGAATGTATGCTAAGCAGTTGCTAACTTCTCAAGCATGAATTGTTAAATAAACATCTAGAATATACACAGTGTATAAAAATCACCTCAAGACTTTTTAGGTAATTAGCCAGGGACCTATTTATTTATTTATTTTTATTTATTTATTTCCATAATTCAAGATACAATTAACAAAAAGAAAATCCTTTTTCTAACACAAAAACATTTTATAATAAGTGTACATACATATTATACCTAGCTTAGAAAGGAAGTTCAACTTTTGACATATCGGTTTACCGCCTCACTAGGTATGAACCTGAGTTGAGGTGGTACTATCATCGGTAAATTATTTTGAGACGAGACATTTTATCTCAATATTCATTTCATAAATAAATTCGATGACCAGTTTTCCTGGCGACGCAGCCCAATGGAAATTTAAATTTCAAACGTGCGTCATCTGATTCAATTTAATAGTCAAATTAAAAACGCAGGTCGCCGTGAGCCTTAAAACGAGCTACGCATTGCAAGCGTCGGCGCTTTTAAAGGCCTTACTATTTAATTAATATATGGCGGGTTTTTATTATTATTTGTGTCACTTGAATATGAGATATTCACAATGTGATCTCGGCCCAAAAAGGCACCTGAGTACAGAATTTAAAGTCTCTAAGTCAAATATTTCGAGATTGAACTACGACTTGCGTGCCTTCTGGTGGACCGATTTCAACCACGATCTTTTCAACTCTTGCCATGACCAAGTTATGGCTTCATGCTAAATTTCAGCTCAATCGCTTGAAGCGTTCGAAGGCGCTATGGTGGAGAAATAGACACATACACACACAGCAATATACACACATACATACTTCAGTCTGTAAATGGTCTTAATCGACTCGGGAGTGGGAGGGGGGGGGGGGGTCAAAATATCCGTACAATAAAACAAAAATACGCCGGATTTTATGGCGTTAAGTGCCCACTACTGCCCCCCTTTCCCGTGCCCCTCCGATACGTGCCTGACACTAGGTAAATAGTACGCGTCCCCTGGGCCCCTTCGCCCTCCCTTCCCTGGATACGTCATTCTTCAGAATTCTTCTTTATTTCGTTTATTTTAGCGCTTTCACAATACTTTACCTCCTCGACGGTTAGTAAGACGGTATAGTAAAATCAATCAAGAATTTTGTACCTCAGACCTGTGTTGTCACATATTGTGATATTTTATAAGGACTTATTTTATCATACATAAATCAGCTTACCTTGGACCTACAAAGTTTAATGACATATATTCCAATTGGCTAACAATGAATTTATAATACTAGCGATATTCCGTATTTGACACAACAAAAAGAAAAACGAAAAAATAGTCTTAACACAATTTACCTCTGAGGTACAGAATTATCTACCTATTCTGAAACCCAAACTCTAAACCGAGGCGTTCATCACAGCAAAGATGAATGAATCTCTATATAACATTCAATCAGATTTCGAGTAGAGCGAAAATGAGAAATGAGCGGGCCGGTAAAGGAGATGAATGGGAATGTTGCTTTGGATCGCTTTCCTTTTGAATTTTGGCTTTACAATCGGCCAAAATGTGAATTTCCGAGTAAAATGCTTATAGCATTTGCTCGGAATGCTCAACTTTTGTATGTTCTACGGAATGTCATTTTTAAGAATGACATTGTATGAGTAAGAACTGAGTATATTTAAAATACTATTATTAGGTACCTGCTGTTAGTGAAAATATCGACCCATGGAATGACATCACTATGAAGAATCGCAACGACCTACTCGATATGTGTATTCGTTTATTATAATTAAATTTCGAAAATATCCACTATAATTTACAAAAATAGGTTTCCAGCTTAATGTATATCTAAGTATCTATAGGTCTACTCGTAACTTAAAATAACACAATTCAGGACTATTTTCAAATATTTACTTATCTACAGTCGTATATCTGTTTATTCGGCGAGTATTACGATAATAAAAAGGCATTCCAAATATAAAAAAACCGAAATCAGTGATTTCGGTCCAACAAGGCATTTGTGTACCGAACTTCAAGTGTCTAATTGCAATATTTCGAGATTGAAGTATGGCTAGCGCGCCTTCTGGTGGACCGATGTCAACCATAATCTTTTCAACTCTTGCCAATAACGAATGATGCCTGCGTGCCAAATTTCAGCTCAATCGGATGTAGCGTCAAATGCACACAAACACAGACATACACACTGACTCACAGACAGACTTCAGTCTGGAAATGATCATAATCTTTTAATGATTTCATCATTTTACTCAATGATTGCAAAATATGAACTAGTAACTATGCTGAAAGCATTATAAAATATGTTTATCAATAAAGTGCATTTTTATTTTATTATTATATTATATTTTTATATTTATAGTATTGTACACTATTCCTTAAACCTTTCGAAAACCTTACGTTATTCAAAGAGAGACGTTTTTCAATAGAATATCTCCCCCCGCGCTTAACAATATTCGATAAATACAAACCATCGCTCATGTCTCGATTGTATGACGTGCGATGATCGATGTGAATTTGTTCTTGTCTGTATGCATGTACATAGGTCCTTTTAGTAATGTCTTGTTTAAACAGCAACGGAAGACCAACGGGGCTGAATGCCGGGAGGTAATATTATATCATGCAATATTTAATACGAGAATTCATATCATGGTATATTTTGTACATAAACAAAACTTATATCCATGCTTGTTCGTTACGTGGTCCGTGTCGTGCTCATCGAATGCTGTCAGCTTTTTGTCCAAGTTTTATTTAAGGGGGGCGCCTGGTTTAGATGGCCAAAAGAAACATGATATTCATGTTTCTTTTAAGTTAAAATTGAAATCTATTTATTAATCTTTTTACCTCGCTTTCTGGAATCGCTGATAGTTGCAGATTGCTGTAAGTGTAAAATAACCTACTACTTGATCTTTAGAGAAAACTTTAAACGCGATTTTACCAAAACCATATTTTTCTGTTCTGCACCGGTGATGAAAAAAAACTACTTGACGGATCGAGTTGTTATGATATTTTTTTAAAGATTTGTAAATTCTCTTCTTTATGAATTTTTCAAAAATCAGAAAAAGATGTTTTAATATTTTTTTTACTAGTTAAGCAAAAATAATAAAAATATAAGGTTTCGGTATGTTTTTTAGTTCACCTTGAAAATACGTCATGTAAAAATTAACATCTTAGATTACGTTTTTTGTTTCAGGCAATATTACGCTCGCTATTACCGGCGCAAACAGATACCGTCATTTCTGCAGCGGTAGAGTTTATTTTCGATTCCATACCTCAAAAATGGTTTATTTTGACTATTGCAATAAATATTTCTATTTTTCAAATGTTAATCAAACTCATATAAAAGATTCATAATCAAATTTCTACTTTAAGTTTAAAAAAATGTTTCTTGGCCATCTAAACCAGGCTCCCCCCTTAATTGAATTGGTCGTTGTCATTTACACTTTTCTACAAGCTTATACCTTGCAATATATGTAAGTATGTTTGTTTAGTTCAAATCATGCAAGCTGAATTACAACCACTTCCTCTTATCATATGATGAAATTTTACGCGTTGATGAAATACAATTTTTCAGCTCCGATGAAAATACAATTTTATTGTGATCGTGATCTGGTTTTACAACCAGGATCGGTATCCGACGAGGTTACTCTTCCACGGTCAACAGCACAGACACACAATCTTGTGTACCTACGCATTCAATTATGATAGCCCTATCTAAATTTTAACATGACATGGCTGCTGCATCCAGGGTTAGCTCGTGACGAGGGGACTCCTCAACGAGGGTACTCCTCAACACAGAAACGAAATTTTCTATACGCATTCAAATATGATAGCCCATTCAAGTTTCACCGCGATAGGGTTACACTCAGGGTTAGCTTCCAACGAGGGGACTCCTTAACGGTCGACAGCACAGAAACGAAATTTTGTATACGCATTCAAGTATCCCGTTCTAATTATGATAGCCCGTATGATATCCCGTTGAAATTTCACCGCGACAGGGCTGCTGCACCCAGAGTTGGCTTCCAACGGAGGGACTCCTCAACCGTTAATAGCACAGAAACGAAATTTTGTATACGCATTCAATTATAAAAGCCCATTGTAAGTTTCACTGCACCCAGGGTTGGATCGGTACAGACCATTTTAATAGAAGCTTTTTTTAAAAATGTGTTTTTATTAACTTATTACTTTTATCTTACAGTCGTTACAGTCGTGGTCCAATAATAGAAGAGTAACATGTTTTTCTACGTTTTCTACATCACATGTTTTTCTACGTTTAGGCATCACATTTTCTAAATCAGTCTCTGAATCAGTGGTCATTTTTTTAAGTTCCTGGATGAGAGAGTGTCATGGGAACTGTGGATCATGATAGTTGTAAATCATATTGACATCTTACTCATGCAGATGTAAGAAGTCAATATGAATGCACTAAAACTCTTTTATTTTAATAGGTCATACTCCAAGTCGTCAACGGGCTATCGTTGTCATCGTCGCTTAGCCGACATCTTAATTAATGGCATCTCCAAACTGTTTCGAAGTACTACATTTATTTACCCCCAATTTCACAAGTTAGAACTTAAACAAGTAAAAAGTAAAATAAAACCAGTTGTAATATAAAATACACAAGTATTTTACAAAACACTGGCGCAGGGCTTGAATTGGTTTATATGTTAAAGCTCCAATTAGATCATTTTTACGGTGAATAAAACTTATCGGCAGAAGAATTTTTGAAATCCGGCAAGGCACTCCTAAAATGTGACTTCAAAGAGGTCCGTTTGTATGTCAGCTCCCGTTTCTATCACAGGTACGGAACCCTAATCCCTTCACAGATTATTGAAAGTTCTTATTGTAAATAAGGCGTATTTATAATAACAAAACACTGACAATTCACTGTCAAATTAAAAAAATGGAATCACACTAAAAATAGAAAAAAAGACAACATTTTGGAATATTATTATAAATTAGTACTTCGAACTCGAAAATGTGCAAAAATTAGAGGAATCGTGATTAACAACGTCATTTTAGATTTAATGTATAGAATAAAAACTTGTAACAAAATAAAATATTATTTCGTTACAAGTGATATTTAAGAAAGGAAGCTACAAAAAAAAGGTATTTATTGGAATGGGACATAATGTTAAGCCGCGGGTGGTTGGTTACAATGGTGCTTACAATTTAATTAAACATTGCTCTAAAACTAACACTACTGAAGTTGCCTACAACTGTCATGGAAGACAACACAAATTTCAATGTTATGGTGAATTGATGTCGTTTGGATTCATGTTTATTTTTAAAATTTATTTATTTTTACATATTCTTAATAGTAATTTTATATCTATATTTACTATAATGATTTACGTTCTTTATGACATACCATTGGTTATGATTTTAAAATTTGACAATATTGCCTCACCGTAACAACTTCCATAAATCTGACCTAACTAGGCGATCTCCGATTCCATGTGAAATTTTATTGTAAAAGTATAAATAGAAAATCCTGCTTTTAAACAAACTTACGTAATTCCCCGAAGTGCATTTATATCGCTCATAATTCAAACTTTATTAGGCTCCTATTACTTAGTAGGCCATACTTCCTATAATAAAGGTGTAGGATATTATTGAAAGTTCAGGAAAAAAACGGCCATTTTACGGTTCCGGGAAGAATTTATTCATTTTGTTGTAGGCAGCACTCATTATATATTCTTATTTATGCTCATTTAGGCGTTGTTCTTCTAAATAAATTTTATCAAGATAAAATTAAGGCTACATACAAAAAAAATATTAAATTCTTTTTCTCTATATATATCTCAAAACTTAATAAATCTAAAACGATATAAAATCGATTCAAAGTTGATAGATCTTTTGAGGATGGATATTGAGCTTTTCTGTTTTGGGATAGAACAGATAGTAGTCTCCGATTTTATAGAGTTGTTTACGTATCTTTTCTGCCTTTATCGTTCTATCAACTTCTTTCCTAATTGTCATTATTGTACGTCTATATCATATTTCTTAATATTTTCCCTTCAATATTATTTTTTCTTCAATATTTTTTCTTGAACGTAAATTGTACACACAATAAAATATGAGCTAGAATTAATTTTTCGTCGTTCTTGTCTATTTTTGCTATTGTTTAAAAAGTGGTATTCATAACAAAACTTGAGCGAAACTCAAAAATTTTAGAGGGCTTTAAAATCGATGACAAAAAAGTGCTATTAGTAAAATGAAGGTTGGCAAATGACTAAAAACGCGCATGATTCTAGACCATATAAGGGTTTTGGCAATAAATTTATTCTAAGCTTCAGAAGCTCGTATGTCAAGTTGTGTTTCACCATTAATTCAATTGTAACTGTATATTCCTTCATGTATAGCTGTTAAAGCCGAGACAAATCCTTAATGACGAGGGAATTTTCGCAGACGATAAGTAATCTTATTTAGTCTGGGTTCTCAGCCCCTGTCAGGTCCTGTGCTCTCTCACCTTTTCGCGCGATAATTATGTTCGTACGTCTTTCTACACCGCTATATAAATAAATACACACCTTATACACGTATACGTACATTTAGGCGTAAGCGCAACGTAATAAAGTAGCCCAAGCGTAGATTTACAGCCAAGATTATCGGATATTTAAGCCATTCTTAATGAATGCAAGGTTTATCTGCCGGCTGGAGTTTATACCTGGCTAAAGTAACATTTCTCCTTTGGCTCACGGGCGACTTTAACAACCCGATTGTAAAGACAGCGCAGGCTTTGCTGCGATAAAAGACATGAAAATATTTTTTTTTTACTGACCATCATTAAAATGAATCAAACCGCGAACAAAAGATCATAAGATAAGAACTCTCCGATAATTACAATCCTCGGTTCAGTTAAGGAAAACATTTTAATTCGGTGCTTCACTTGCCATCATTATTTGAATATACTTCAGGCACAAAAGGACCTCACTAATGAAGCGAAACACGCATTTATTTCCACCCTCTGATATGGAAATTCCAAGAGCACTTTCACATTTATTCACGTTATTGTGGCACAATGCCATAATGGTAATTCAAATATTGTCATACATTTCACTTAGGGTGCGATGCGTGAAGATGGATGAAAGACGGGCAACTCTTTGAGATTAACGCTTCTGGCGTCTTCTCAGCATCACTTGAAAGATGACACGTGCGAATTGCGCAAATGTTGAACAATTCCATGAACTAACTTTGACTTATTCAAGAGCGATTCTGATCAGGAGAAGATAACTGGTTTGGCGATGATTAAAATAAATATTAATGAAAACAGCGAAAGTTCGCCGACATATTCAACGAAATTTGCATAAACCATCTTGAAAAATAAAAATAGAATATAAAGTAAAATATTTGTAAATAGGTTTCCCTTATATTTTCGAGCGATTGTTTCATATTACAAATAGTATATAAACGATTTTACCGCATGAAGTTTGTAGCACACGATGTTTCGGCGATGTTGCTACCGCCGTTCTACAAAGCGTCTACCCTGGACAACGACGGTTGCAACATCGCCGAAACAGCGGGTGCTACAGACTCCACGCTGTAAATTCGTTTATATACTCTTTCTGACATCACAGTACTTCAAATATTGCAGCATAAAAAATATAAATAATTTCAATATTTTCAGGGATAACAGCGAAGTTTACATAATCGTTTCAGCTTTGTTGATGATGCTGAGATGCTTAAAACCTTAACGGCCACTATGAACAAATGATTGGAAATGCGTATATGTACATTTTTTACATATCAGTGACAAGTCGTCATGGTCATTATGCAAGGAATTGGCCGAAGCAATGTTTCCGTATTGTACCTACTCTAGAATTATATAATATGGTAATAAAACAACGACGAGTCTTGGCGCCAAATTCGTAGCGAAGTTATAGTTTCAACAACAGGGGTCTATTCAAGCCGGTTTTATATATTTGGACATGAATTTTGCACTTGGATTTTGCACAAGCCGGTTTTATATATTTGTACAGACATGCATTTTGAATGTTTTGCTGAATGAAACAGCATGTCATCCTATTCGTACGTAGTCATACTGTTAACACTCTGTTACCACTTACACACCACTAATACAAATTTATTAATTAAAATCTAGATACACAAATAAACATTCCATCTGATGGTAATTAACGTGACCCGACATTTGACAAATAACATGTCCGGGCCTAATCGGACAAACTAGACACCCAACGACCTTAGCATATCGATGTACTATCATGACCGCGATGTTGATGCAATAACATTTCTTAAATTTGATAATGGGCCGAGGCACAGGCCAACCATCTATCACCCAAGTAGTTTTAACAACTTAGATCAGTTTGTTTTACCGTCTTATACCTTATCGGTCATAAGAGCCCTTGAGATAAATAAATTATTGGTAATGCCGAGGATGATGAATTAAAAGAGTATTGTATTAAATATAAAAACCTATGTCAATTGATAATAAAAAATACCAAAACAAACTTTTATAGAAAAAAAATAGAAGATTTCAAACACGATTCAAAAAAAATATGGAACACAGTCAAAGACATTGCTTTCAATAATACAAAATATAAAACAATCTCAGAGTTAAATATAATGGGAAAGATAACCACAGTTGAGCAAGACCCTGAAAAAGTCGTGAATCATATTAATGAATATTTTAATAGCATAGGCTATGTCTTAGCAAATAAAAATCTCCAAAAAAATAACATTCGAGAAGAGGAACTAGCGGACAGGATCGATGCCAATGGCAGTATGTCCTCGTCATTCTACTTGAGACCAACAACACAGACGGAAATTATCAAAATAATATCGACACTAAAAAACAACAACTCAAGCGGTCCTGATGATATCAAAGCAGATATTATAAAAACCTATATAAATAACCTTGCCATTCCACTTGAATACATAATAAATCAAAGCTTTAAGACGGGGATCTTCCCAAATCATTTTAAGCATGCCAATATAGTACCAATATATAAACAAGATGATGACACAGATATTGCAAACTATATGCCTATCTCACTGCTTAACAATCTGAGCAAAATAATTGAAAAAGTTGTAAAAGAAAGACTAACAAGCCACTTAGATAAAATGGATCTTCTATCTAAAAATCAATTCGGCTTTCGGAACGGTGTCGGTACGGGCGAGGCTATCCTTGAGGTTACTAAAAGCATAACGAATGCATTGGATTCGAAAAAGAAATGCATTGCAGTATTTTTAGATCTAGCGAAGGCTTTTGATACTATATCCCATAAAATACTTTGTAAAAGATTAAAGGGTTATGGAATCAATGGCCTCGCATTGAACTGGTTTTCCGATTATTTAAAAAACAGAACAAATACTGTTAAGCTCAACGGTGTTCGAAGTGTATCCCTGCCACTAACATTTGGCGTTCCTCAAGGTAGCGTGCTCGGACCAATACTGTTCACTATGTACATAAATCCGCTTTGCGAACTTGGTTTTGGTAGAACAATAGCGTATGCTGATGACACGGTGTTAGTAATTTCCGGTTCTAATTGGGAAAAGGTATATAATCGTACTAACATCGCGATGGCTTCAATTAAAACCTGGCTAGATCTAAACCTACTTACGTTAAATGTTGGCAAAACAAAATACATTCCATTTAGCATCGATGTAAGAGGCCAGCCGGATGATCACCACCATCTTATCATTCACGACTGCAAGAGAGATGCCACGTGTCTTTGTCAGCCAATCGGACCAGTCGGAGAGATAAAATATCTCGGAATAATTATAGATAGACACCTACGGTGGGAATTACATACCGAGTGTCTAGTGAAAAGACTAAGGAAACTGATTTATATATTTATTCAATTGCGAGATATTCTCGGCCTGCCCTATTTAAAAATTATATATTACGCTATATGCCAATCAATAATGACATACGGTATACTTGGATGGGGAGCTTGCGGAAAAACCCTCCTCCAGAAAGTGAACGTTGTCCAAAAGGCAATAATTAGAATCATGTTAAGGAAGCCTAGGCGTTACCCTTCTGACGGCCTGTATGTTGAGGCACAATTGCTTGATTTGAGGCAGTTGTATTGCCTCAAAGCAATACTTCATTTTAAAAACAACAATGAAGACGAATATTGTGTTTCTCCGGAAAACAGGGAGAGATCAGGTCGTTATAAGGGCAACTTTGAAGTTCCGAAACGTCTAACGTCTTTTGGACAACGTCATTACAGCTTTCTTGCTCCAAGAATGGTTAATATCATGAGTAGAGAGAACATATTGGAAATTAGCAGCAAACAACAAAAATATCACATTACATCATGGTTAATAAACCTTGGTAGGAGAGAGACGGAGAAAACATTAATCACAATTTTAAAATAAATAAATATATTTATTTTCTATTTATTTTATATACGTATTTTTATTAATTCTTATATATTATTAGTTATTATTATGAATGATTATTTATTATTGCTATTATATATTATTATTATTATTATTATTATTTAGTATTACTGTCTATAGTTCTAATATTATTTTGGTGTAGTAAGAATTTTATTTTAACTTGATTTGATTCAAATTTTTTATTTTTAGTTTGGAAGTTATGTATTTTTTAATCATTTGTATTGGTGTTCACCTTAGAACAGGCTCTGCCTAGTTAGGAGCAACACAATCTATGTTAAGTGCTAACGGTGTATTTTTTTTTGTGGACTTAAAATAAAAATAAATAAAAATAAAAAAATGCATGTAGTACTAGTAGTAAAGGGAGTGGGGGGCTAGATGTTACCTCCTGTTATCCTTGATGTTACCTCGATCTATAAGATGTTTTGTAACTACCCACTTTGTGGTTGGGTCAGTAGTCTGCTAGAAGCCCGGTACTGTTTACCAGTCCATACAGATCCCTGACTTGGTTCGGTCGTTGGGCGGGTCGCTGGGTTCAGGAAATGCTCTCCCAATAAACTGTGTCTTTTTGCGACGAGGCCTGGGCAGCGACCAACGATATGTATGCTGTCTTCAGGTTCTTTGCCACATATTCGGCAGTCCTTGCTCTCGGTCAAGCAAAGGTTGAACAGATGTGATCTAAGGTTCGTGTGTCCGGTGAGGAGACCGATTGGTTGTTCCAAGGTTCTTCTTGCTTATATCAAGTGCGGCCTTGGTTTTCTTAGGAAATAGTTGCTCCATCATTGCCTTTGCCTGGCGACATCCTTGGCTCTGTTTCCAGGATATCCGATGTTCCTGCTTCAAGCAGTCCCTGATAATCTTCTTACCTATAGCGAAGGAGACCTTAACAACTGGCTCCGGCAGGCATTCCAGTGTGCCCAGTCTTGCCAGTCTGTCGCCCTCTTCTTTGCTGGGTATGCCTTGATGGCCTGGTGTCCATATCAATGTGATTTTGTTGTTTTTTTTAAATTTGTTCTCTTTTATACAGTCTCCGACCACAGAAAATTCTGTGGTAATTATACCAAGAGTTTCCATTGGTCGCGTGAAAACCGTGACATATTATCTAAGGACAATGCTGATTCTGTGATTGGTATTGATTCCGTACACGCCAGCCCCAAAACGTCCATTTGTTCCTGGTCCTTCTGTGAACCAGGCGTCTGTATTGTGGCTTTGGAGCCAATACGGTTTCTTCCAGTATTCCTTGGTGGGTTTTAGTTGTCTATCTTGGGTTAGGGTGAATGGGCTTTTGTGGAGGAGGTTTAGCACAGGGTGATTGGGCACTCCTCGCTTCCATTCGCCCAACCACTTCAGTCTGTATGCTGTAAGTCTGGCGGAGTGTATATAAGCTTATATAGAGGCGGGCAACAGAGTGCCTTCTCTAATCTCTCTGTTAGGGTGTTCTTCATGACGCTAGTTGCAGCCTTCAGGTAGTAGTCTTGAAGGATTTTGAGCATGTTTTTTGTCTCGATCTTTTTTACCTGGACCACCAGACTGGCGAACGGTTTAGTGCAGCTTGGGCCACTAGATCCACTTCGTTCTCGGATCGGCTCAACTCACGATTCAGCTCCTATTCAGAAGCCTTCTCGAGTGGAAGGCTACCCCGGGTAAGACTCCCGTGTCTCAGGTCTCAACGCTGGTAGACCGGTTTCTCCCGGCGGGATTGCATCCCGGCGCCACTGGACGGTTTGCGCACCGTTCGGTGAAGCCAATCGGTTGTGCATTATGACTAATTGCTCAAGGAGTTTGGAGACTATGGAAATACACTGTTTCCTAAGCAGTGGGGGTGGATCTTGATCTGTTTTCCTTCCCATTTTTGAAATGACATTGGGCAACTCGATCTCGTGTGGCACTACTGGCAAAGAACGCCCAAGTCTGCGATAAATTCTAATTGAATTACCGCTGTAATACAACAGACAGAGGTTGCGTAAGCGACTTCGTACCCGTAATCAGTCGGGAGGACGGAGGTATCCTGAAGATTAATTCCAAACGGAGATATCCTGCCAAAACTGGCAGTTAGCGGGCGAGGCTGCCCGCTGGTCACCTTTCCCAGTGCCTCGCCGTAAGGCGTTGGTCTCTATCGGGTTGCTGGAGAACTAGACAGGAGATTTTCTTGTCCCCAAGTCTTTTACGCTCATCCCACGGCTGAAATAATGATTAAATATCGTTATACCAGTCTGGGGTGACGGGTTCGTCAGTCCAGGCTGGTATAACGATATACAACGGCCCGTTGTAGTCAACACCGCCCTACTGGACCACCAGACTATTGCAGCATACGTTAGTCTAAGCAGCAGTACTGCCCTGTAGAGCCAAAAGCCGACCTTAGGTTTGAACTTCCAGGTTTTTCATGGCTCTTTTGCACGTCCACAAGGAGGCACAGCAGTTCGTTTTGGTAATGCATACAATTTTATATTTTATAATACATGCATTTCAGACAATGTTTTGGCTTCCCAAACATGATGCCAGTTTCGCAGCTATCAGCGCTATGTAGCGACGCGTCTTGGCTCAAATTCCGTAGCGAAGTTATGCTGTAAAACCTCTTTGAGGCATCACCGACAGCTTGCTAACATCGCAAATGTTAATACCTAGTCATGTTTACGACATCGTATCCGGCACTGGGTATTGCAGTTTCGTCGGAAGTGTTAGCCGTAAAACAAGCTAATCGGAGAAATGAATGTCACTCGCAAGTGTAAAATTTCATCTTAAATAAGGGTGTTTCTTATTTTTACAAACTTTTATTTACGTTGTAATGTTTGTCGGTATGTTTGTTTAGGTCAAAATTTGTAAGCAAAATTAGAAACCCTTCTTCTTATCCTATGAAGTTGAAATTTTACGTGTCGGTTCAGTTACGATGACCTGATTCTGCACCCAGGATTGGCTCCCAACGAGGGGACCCCTCAACGGTCAACAGCAAAAACACGAAGTTTTGTATACGCGTTCAATTATGATAGCCCGTTATAAGGTTAATCATGAGATGGCTGCTGAGCTCAGTGTTGGCTCCGGACGACGGGACTCCTCAACGGTCAACAGCACACACGAAATTTTGTATACGCATTCAATTTTGACCAGGGGACCCTCAACGGTCAACCGCACAGAAACGAAATTTCGTATACGCATTAAATTTTGATAGCCGAAAATCTATACGGAATGTCTCATTATTACCATAGTTACAAAGACGGCCGCTAGAATAACGTCGCGCGTGATTTTAACGGATATTTATGGTAAAATTCAATTGTCAAACATCGCTGGTTTGTCGCCTTTGTCGGACATCGGGTTGTGAAGTTTTTTTTGTGTTTTTTTAGTGTTGTCAGTTGGAATATGAATAGATATGTAAGTAAATTTGATTCTAAAACACTTTGTCAATCGAATGTACATTTGTATGTACAATATATGTACATTTGTACAATGAATGTATGTACATTTTTTTGAGTTGAAAAATTGGGTGCGGCGCTATGGCGTCATTACTAATTATTAAGTTTTTTGCAATAAATAACTCTGGAAATGCAAAATGTCTGCCTAATTCGTAGTTTTCGGCGTATTTATTAATGACGTAATTTTCATTCGAGAAATCATCAAAATTTTATTTGTTTTTATGAGCTAATATCGAAATATTTTTGTATGTAAATAAGCAAAATGAAATATTACCTTTGATAGAGAATCTAATAAAGAGCACGATAGCGTTTACAATTTCTAAATAGGTTATCGTATTTTTCCGTAAGACAAGTACAAGTTAGAAATGCCGACTTTTTTTCAGTTTTTCGATTTTCTCATATTTATTCATAATTATATAATTGTTTTACAAAATAAGATTTCAATATTATATTTACGAAATTTCAATGCGATCATTACACAGTTATTATTTTTTATGATTGCTATAGTAGTTCCATAGTTATAGTACTTTTAGTCGAGCGCGGCGATATTGCAAGAAATTCCAATAAATTGCTGCGGTCTGCCATGAAATTATGCCGCTACTCGAGGGGTTAAACTACACTTGCGAGCAACTAAATCGACTCACCCCCTCAGTTCGGATAAAAACCAGTTTTTTTCTACCAGATGTACACCAAATGTATACTTTTATGAAAACCTAATTATTTAGCTTTCTAATCACACCATTTTTATAAAGATCGGTTCAGAACTTTTTTAAATAATAATAACTGAACTAATGTGTTGGAAAGTACGATATTCGTAGCAAAAAGCTTCCGGGTCTTAATCACTCATACATCCCCCTGAAACAGGTTTATTTTTAGTAGTCACTTATCAGCAGTTGACGCGAAAAAATCTCCGTAAGCCACTCATTATTATCGTAAAAGTATGGATACTACACCAAAAAAGACCGCTCAGGTCATTGCTTTATTGCAGCAGGGCCTTAGTCAACGTACAGTTGACTAAGGCCCTGCTGCAATAAAGACAGCCCTGCTGCAATAAAGATAGTCAGTCTGCCATCTCGATAGTAAAAAGAAGGTTTGAAAAAACTGGTATCATCAATCGGAGACCAAATAGCAGCCGGTTCCGGTGCGCTTCTGAGAGAGACGACCGTTACATCGCTTCAACGTTACTGCAGAATCGCGACCTCGCTGGCATTAATGTACAGCAGGAGCTGAGACATGTTCAAGGGGTAGCTGTCAGTCAGTGTACGATCAGAAGACGCTTGAAAAAATGAAACCTCGTTCCAAAAAGACCCGTCACAGGCCTTAAATTGACCACACGCCACCAGCAAGCGCGCCTTTAATTTGCTCGAGACGACGTTAGTTGGAGCATATAGCAATGGCGGTCAGTTTTATTTACTCACGAGAGCAGAATGTGTCTGTATGGCAGTCACAGAATAGGCTCGGTCTCCAGGCGTCCAGGTGAGTGAATTTCGCAGTACTGCTTCGCTGAAACAGTCTTCTACAGCGGCGTTTCCTGCATGGTGTGGGCTGGCATTCTTTAAAGGGAATGTCCAACCTCGTTTTCGTGCCAGGGGGAGGTCGGAGAGAAGGCCTGAATTCTAAACGCTATATCAAATTATTCTGCTGGATCATGTCATACCGTATGAAGGATTTATTGGAAAAAACCCTGTGTTAATACACGATAATGCACGGTGTCACACATCGTGTATCACACGGCGATTCTTAGATAAAGTTGGTTTGGAGACGATCGACTGGCCAGCTCTCAGTCCAGACATGAATCCCATCGAGAATTTGTGAGACGAGCTGAAACGAATAGTCCGAGCTAGAAATCCGGCAACTTCTAATATCTACGAGCTCAACAAAGCGTTGTTAGAGGAATGGTATGGGATTGCTCAAGACTTGACAAAAAAACTGATTAGGACGTTGAGGAACCGCATGCGAGCTGTCATCTGGGCAAGGGTGGGTAACACTAAATATTAATTTATTAAACGTTCCTTCTTCGGTTTGCATTTTCCGTTTTAACTTAATTTTATATATCTCCAGTTTTCTATTACTGAACATCCATTTGACTCCCTTTTTTAAAAATTATTTATTTTAAAAAAAAACTAAGCGGATTTTCATAATTATAGTATTAACGGACAGCTAACAAAATAAAGGTTTAAAATGTATATAATTGTATGGATCTACTTAGCCATTTTTGAAAAAAAAATGTTTTTTCCGCACTGAGGGGTGAGTTGATTTATTTGCTCGCAAGTGTAGTACCTCAATTTAACATAGGTCATATAAAGTAAATTCAAATTAACGAAGATCATAACATTCCTCCAAACCTTCCAATTACCAAAAACAAAGTAACAATTTAGAATAAAAACAATTGACAAAAAAATTGACAATATTTTAAAATGTCGTTATGCGCAGCATATTGATTTTAAGAAGACACATCCGGATGTATTTCTTTAAAATATCGATGTTTTTAATCGCCTTCAATCTATCAGGCAATTTATTAAAACGATTGAGGCCTATGTATCGACTTGTCGCCTGGAACTTGGTAGTAGGTACGTGCTACGATCGGTTGAAGGTAATGACAAGGCCTCCGCTCCCGTAGCCCTTGTAACCCCCTCCACACGCGTTTACCTCCACCTATAGGTTAATGTGTTCGATTAAAATCGCGAATGCGCTCCAAAGATTTTTGTATACTTTAGTAATATTTTCGTAGTATTTTAGTAGTATTTTCGTAGTATTTTCGTAGTCTTTTAATATTATTTTCATACTATATTTGTAGTATTTACGTGGCATTACCATTGCATTTTTCCGATATGTGTCGTGCAGGATTTTTTAATATGGCGGAGTTTAAAACATATTTGTGTCGCTTTTATATAAGATATAAACCAAATTTTCACAATGTTGTTTCGGCCCAATAAGGCATCTGTGTACCGAATTTAAAATCTTTAAGACCAATATTTCGAGGTTGACTATAGCGCGCGCCCTGGTGGACTGCGTTTAACAACAATATTTTCAACTCGTACTATGATCAAATGATACCTGCATGCCATATTTCAGCTCAATCGGATGAAGCGTTTGGGCGCTATCGTGGAGGAATACACATAGAATCTTAGACACTCATACACAGAAATGCGTTCATAATACTTTTCCTCGGCTTGCAAAGTATAATCTGGCGAAACAAACTCGTATAACGATATTAATTGTATTTTTCATAATTTTATTTCATTTCATATCAATTATTATAGCTAAATAGAAGGCCGGTATTTATACAGGTATGTAATATACCAATAAATGAATGCCATGGTCAGATAAGTATCTAAATAGTTACAAAAAGCTTAATTACTAAAATTCTCTAAGATTACATCTGTTAGGTTAAACATTCTGTACAATGAAAATATAATAAAATTAGAACCAAAACATAATTAATATATAAATATGTTTTATATACATATGAATATATAGATTTATAGACCATATCGATAATATTACATTCATATTATAAGTACTAATACTAATATAAACACGTGACTGGTCAAGACCAAATTATCTTTACTAGTTTAGCAATTCGAAAGTGCCATTAAAAACAATGTCTTCTAGTTATAGTATAAAACGATGAAACAGAAAAATTACTACAAACAAACTACAGTAAAATTCAATACTGACAATTTCCTCAAAAACAAAATAAACACAATCTATTGTAACTTAAAAGTCAGCAAAACCGTATTAATCTGATTTGTTATCTGTTGGCCGATTTATCTATACTAATATTATAGAGAGGTAAAGTTTGTGAGGTTGTAGGAAGTAATCTCTAGATCTACTGAACCGATTTCGAAAATTCTTTTACCAATAGAAAGCCACGTTATTTGTAAGTATCATAGGCTATCTATTAATCAGAAAAATGAAAAGACTTTTTCGTGTAAGTCCGATTTTGAAAATTATTTTACCAATAGAAAGCCACGTTATTTGTGAGTGTCATAGGCTATATTAATCCGAAAAATTAAAAGACTTTTTCGTGGTAGTCGGATTTGCAAAGTAAGTCAGAGAAAAAACGGTCGAACGAAAATGTTTCTAACTAACGCTGAGATACGTATATGATTAAGTTCTAAGGAAAAGTTGTAGAGCTTGATAATGCCTACAAAAAAAGTCAGCGACAGCATATCCCTAACTTTTATATTTGAGTCACAAAAAGTAGTATTTTATATTAAAAAAATCATTTAAATCGTTAGGTCATGTTTATTGGTCATATTATCAACAAATATGAATTGTTATCAAAATAAGGAAATTTATCGTCTCAAGTGTTTAAAACAAAATACTTTTCCCTTTTACTGCATATAATTTCCCTTTTACTGCATATAGTTAAAGAGATAATACGCTCACAAATAAGACACTCACAAGAAGACACTCACAAATAACGGTAATTTAGTCAAATTGGCATGCAAATACAGACATATATATGCAGTAAAAATATAACCCATCTTTTGGCACTCAGGAAATAAATCATAGCACTCAGTACTAACCGAACCATACTCATAATTTTATCACAGGTAAAAAGTTTTACTGCCCAACGAAGTGGGCACGGGTCAGCTACTATTTTATATCTCTGATTGACTTTCGTTCTTATAAACATCGCTCTAAAGTTGACCTGGACTGGCGGTCAAGTAGGTAGATAAAAGTAACTTGGTTTTTGGACAAACATTCTAAACTAACCCTGAACACAGTGTAGTAGAGACGTGATATTTTAAAATAAATATTAACACAATTCGAATAGGCTCTCTTAACATGTCTCTCTATCTAACAGTCTCGTGCCTTTCAACAGCTCGGCGCGGCGAGGCGGTCGTACATCATCGTACCTGGGTAAATCACTCTTCATATGTCAAGTCAGGCTAATTTGCCTCGTGTGAGGGCGATGGTTATCGTACGCATCACGGGCGCTATCGCGATGAGAGTTTCCTTAGTTCTGTGTCAAAGGTATGAGAAGTTATATAGGTGGGGGCTTTCAGTGGTTTCAAAATGAAATCGTCCCAGGTTGAGAGAGAGTGTGAGAGTGTGAGAGAGATGGAGCGTTCACCCGCTGATAATTATTTGCGGAATATTACGTTGATTTTAAAAAAATATTTTATTTATTTTTTTTTTATTTTAGAAAATTATCCAATACAAGAAACTTGATTTTGACAACAAAAAAAACAAAAGTATGAAAAATAATATATATTTTTTTTTTTTTTTTTGCGAAGCAGATAAGATTACATTTGTGTGGATTTTATCACTCCACTAGATTGTATATCTGTTCTGGGGTGACAGTATTTAAGACATAGTGACTTACCTTTTTTTTTAATTCATTCATTTCGATCGCTCATTCATTCAATAAAATTTTTAGGTTTTGTTTAGAAACTTGTTAGAAATTTGTTTAGAAACTTCGCGCCTCGAAATTAGGTATAGGAAAAGAAAGAGCTATCTTCATTTTTATTAACTAGGATAAAAATTTATTTATTAATAATAAATTTGCATTTAAATGGTGCAGTTCATTATATATGACATACACCAGGCTTAATAATAGTTTTATATGATTGCTAATTGGGTTTGAAATAAGCGATTCCAAAAATAGCTCTGTTTTTTTTTAATCTAACTTATGATTTTCTTCTGACTACCTATATTTTTTTTTAAAAATCGATAGTTATTGAGACCGAATTTAATAGTTTCGCTATTATATGTTATTTTTCATTTTGCAGTAGCTTTTGTGTAAGGGCTTTAAATATTGGTTTGAAAAATGACTAAATCGCTCGAAAGGGCATCCATCTTAATGTACTGAAACATCTTTCAACGGTACACGTCATTGACGAAAGAGTCATAAAATTTATCTCCATAGATGATTCTGGAAATATATTAGTTTAATCATCATATCTGTCGGAATTATCTTACCCTATACATATTATAGCCATGTGACTCTCCACAAAGGTTTTCTATGCGATAAAACTGCTCTTCAGATCGTCAGCTCAGTCATCAAATATGATTGCTATGTGGTTGTAAGAGACTTTGGATGCAGCAAGCTTAAAGTAAACTGCTCTCGACGTGGCTTTTTATTGACGAGATAATAGAGTCCAAATATGGTACTTAAATAATTTGTACCTACGATCGTATTCTTTTGGAGAGTAAGAATGTGTTGGTTTGATTGGAAAATGCCCAGCCTTTCCAATGTTACCCATATACTCGTGAAATATCACAAAAATATGTAAAAACACAGAAATATGCTATAATTGGCATATTTCTGTGGCTTTACATGCCACGTTCCACGTTCAAACATTTGCGAAATGTACTTCGTGCTGGATTCTGTGTTTCTAAAAGCTATTTTAATGACTACAATGTGTTTCTTTATTCCAATTCTAGCTATTTGAGTTGATGCATTAAAATCCAGTAACGACAGGCTTTAGTTTTGAATTGTATTTTGCTATTTTAGCCATGGCAACAATGTAATTTGACTGGCATGCCATCAAATGTAGCTGCTGGGCTTTGGATCTTGTAGTCCATTGTAACTCGATTTGTAGCAAAGATTTCATTGTTTTGATTCGAATAGCTTTGTCTTTGGCCAAATGCTCTACTAATCTTCTTTATAAAACAGATGCGTACGACGTCGCGCTAGTGAAATCGCTATTTCTGCAAAGCAGTATTTATGAACTTAATCGGTGTAAATTGCTACGGGCGAACCCGCCACGCCAGATAGTTATAACGGCATTTGGCCATTCTGTCTTCCTTGGAGTGAAAGCAAAGACTTTTAGGAGAACACAATTCACAGTCAAACTATGCCAACAGCCTGCAACACTGGGAATTGCCACCCAGCGGGCTATCCTCGCGCCCTTTTTAATAGATTTGGACGGATTTCTCCATCTCTGAGTCTGGTCACAGATTTTAGGTCGCTTGCGTGGGCTTAACCTGACGATAAAGGCAATTCGAGGTCGAATTTATTGCGGACCAAGGCGCCATTTGCCTGTTAAGTTCACGCGGGATCTGATGGTCCACGGATCGTTTTTCGGGATAGATTACATTAGGAAACGTACGCTTCCAGAATCCATGGATTATTCTCCAAAGTGCGCATACGATTGGATGACACCGTCAGTTCTGCCCGAGGTGTTGCCCAGGATCGAGACCTCAGATCCCGAATTGAAAATGATTATGATTATGTTCTACAATTGTCTTCAACAGTCCAAAGCTGCCCTCCTTGGTTAGTTCCTCTTCGAGGCGGCTACCGGATGGGACCTGAATCTTGAGTTCAGCCGGCACAAGAAGACACAGAAAAGCCACCGAGCTTAATCCGCGTGGAACAATTAGAAACCAAATCCGATTGGAACCCTTGTAGTCCATTATATTTTCGACTTGCAGCAAGATATCCAAGGGCATTAAATATTTTGACGAAGTCTTCTTTGAAGATTCGAGTAGCTATCTGATCGGCTGATCCCTCTTTCGTATATGATAGGCAAATGCGCTAATAATTTTCTTTATAAAACAGATGCATACGACGCCGTTTTATTGCCATCATAACCTACCTCCATTAAATTGGCTCGACTGAAAAATAATACAAAATGATATAAATAATACTGTAATACAATAAGTTATATAGCACCTGAACTGATGCCACAATATCATTGGGAGCTAATGGACCCTGTTGCAGTTTGGCCACTAAGAGTCATGTTTTTAGGCTCGGCCAAACGCATGGTCACGCACCCATCCTCCGGCCTCCACGCAAAAGTGCGAGCCCGGGTAGGACTTTGGACTGCGGGACAGTTTCCCCCTAGGAGTCAAACTTTGGGCGTTCTTGGACGGTTTGCGCACCGTTCGACGTCAGCCAATCGATTGTGCATTCCGACTGGCAGCCGGGGAAGTCTGGAAATAGTATTGTTTCCTAGAGAGCGGGAGTAGTTATTAACCTTACGGCACCTGAACTTAAAACGACCATTTAGCAACGCGATTCCGGGTAAATAGCCTGGCAAAGGATGACGGACTCACCCGTTGTAGTTGACAGCTCTAGTTGTTTATAGACCCAACTAACGATTCAACTCCTATCTGGTAGCTTTCTCGTCGAGGTTCTTACCCTGTCAGGGCCGCTGCGAACTATACATAGAGTTGTCAACTACAATGGGCGAATCCGTCACCTCAGGAAGTTTTAACGATTAGTCGTTCTATCTCCCGTGAAGTGAGCGCAGAAGACTTGGACAAAACAGTCCACTGTCAAGCTCCGCCACATGCCCGTAAGAGGCCAACGCGAGAGTAAGAGGCCAACGTAAGAGGCCAACGCCAACTGATCCTAATCTCCTCCGACTGTAATCCTACAGTCGGAGGAGGTTGGGATTAAAATCATGGATTCAGGAGAATACTTAGGGCAGAAGTGGTCGATCTGCATACCAGGCTGTGTCAGCAAAGCTTTCGCATTCTGGCTAATAACCAGGGGGGATGAGAGATGTATATTCCTTATGACAACGAAGGGTAATTGTCGGCCTGAGCCGTCTTATTCCTTGAATCGATCCGTTGGATACAGAGTGACCATGGCGGGAAAAGGGTACTTCGGTCCGAAAAAATAGTAATTGAATAACCGCTTACGACAAGTACAAATAGAGTTGTCAACTACAACGGGCGAACCCGTCACCTCAGAAGTTTTAACGATTAGTCGTTATGTCTCTCGTGAAGTGAGCGCAAAAGATTTGGACAAATGGTCCACCGTCAAGCTCCGCCACATGCCCGTAAGATGTCAAGACAACGACAAGTACAAGTACAACGACAAGTACAGACCGCGCAAGTGACCTCCAAGCCGCGACCAGACTCAGGGATGGTGAAATCTGGCTAAATCTGGTAGTAAAGGCGCAGAGCTGCCCGCTGGGTTCACTTTTCAGTGCCTCGCGGTAAGGCTTCAGTCTCTTACGGGCGCATTGGCGGAGCTAGATAGTGGGCTGTTTTGTCTCTGAAGCCCGCGATAGACTGCTGCGCAAGGATACGTTTCACGCGTGTCTTAAACTTTGTTTAATACCAGCTGCCTTACAAATCAACACTTATAGGGCCACGCGGACAATACGCAAGTATGAGTGGCTATGTGACGTCAGATGCACACGCGTGGGTTGCCGCGTATGAGTCGGCCAAGCGAAACTGTGCACACGTTTCGTGGCCACGCCCACCACGGCAAGCACGTTTTCTCCCCTCACCCGCTTCTGCCCTTTTCCCTGTCCCAAACGGAGCTAACGGGCTAACGGGCCCATGATGAGTTGGCCACGATGACCCATGTGTCCAGGGTCGGTCACACTCACGGGTCAACACCCATCCGACGGCCTCCTCGCATGGGGTGCGAGTCCTGGGTAGGACACTGGGTCAACCAGTCTCCCCTGGGAATCAAACCTCTGGCGCCCCTGGACGGTCTGCGCACCGTGCGGGGTTTGCTCCAATCGGTTGTGCTCTCCGACTAACAGTCGGGGGAGTCTGGGAACTGTACTGTTTCCTATAGAGCGGGGGTGGTTGCGTACCTTATGGCGACTGCTCTGGAATTGACCATTGGCCATCCGATCCCGGGTAAGAGGCGGGCAAAGGACGCCTTGGTCCGCGAAGATTGTACGGTCTGCGCACCGTGCGGGGTTTGCTCCAATCGGTTGTGCTCTCCGTTTCACCGCTTCATAAGGGAGAGGACCGCGCAAGCGACCTCGAACTCGGTACCAATCGAGAGACCGGAGAAATCTGGTCACAATTGGAAGTGAGGGCGCGAGTATCTCGAGCCCGCCGGGTTACTCCTGGCTAACTCGCGGTAAGGCGTTGGACTCTCACGGGTTGTTGACGTAGCTGGACGTAGAATGTACTGTCCAAAGTCTCTACGTTCACTGCAGGGCGATAGAACGACTAATCGTTAAAACGTCCTGTGGTGACGGGCTCGCCCGTTGTAGTTGACACCGCAAGATGTCCCAAACGGAGCTAATGGGCCCATGATGAGGTGGCCACGATGACCCATGTGTTCAGGGTCGGTCACACTCACGGGTCAACACCCATCCGATGGCCTCCACGCATGGGGTGCGAGCCTGGGTAGGACACTGGGTCAACCAGTCTCCCCTGGGAATCAAACCTCTGGCGCTTCTGGACGGTCTGCGCACCGAGCGGCGCAAGCCAAACGACTGTGCTCTCCGACTTACAATCGGGGGAGTCTGGGAATTGTATTGTTTCCTATAGAGCGGGGGTGGTTGTCTACCTTACGGCGACTGCTCTTGAAATGACCATTGGCCATCCGATCCCGATTCAGAGTCGGGCAAAGGACGCCTTGGTCCGCGATAGATTCGGTTCACACCGTTTCACCGCTTCGTAAGGGAGAGGACCGCGCAAGCGACCTCGAACTCGGAACCAATCGAGAGACAGGAGAAATCTGGTCACAATTGGAAGCAAGGGCGCGAGAGTCGGCCCGCCAGGTAACTCTGGCTATCTCGCGGTAAGGCGTTGGCTTCTTGCGGGTTGTGACGTAGCTGGACGTTGGATTTGTTCTGTCCAAAGTCTTCTACGTTCACTGCAGGGCGATAGAACGAGAAAATCGTTAAAACGTCCTGTGGTGACGGGCTCGCCCGTTGTAGTTAACACCGCAAGTTGTCCCAAACGGTCAGGTTCAGGAGCTAATGGGCCCATGATGAGGTGGCCACGATGACCCATGTGTTCAGGGTCGGTCACACTCACGGGTCAACACCCATCCGATGGCCTCCACGCATGGGGTGCGAACCTGGGTAGGACACTGGGTCAACCAGTCTCCCCTGGGAATTAAACCTCTGGCGCTCCTGGACGGTCTGCGCACCGAGCGGCGCAAGCCAATCGATTGTGCTCTCCGACTAACAGTCGGGGGAGTCTGGGAACTGTATTGTTTCCTATAGAGCGGGGGTGGTTGCCTACCTTACGGCGACTGCTCTTGAAATGACCATTGGCCATCCGATCCCGCTTCAGAGTCGGGCAAAGGACGCCTTGGTCCGCGATAGATTCGGTGCACACCGTTTCACCGCTTCGTAAGGCAGAGGACCGCGCAAGCGACCTCGAACTCGGAACCAATCGAGAGACCGGAGAAATCTGGTCACAATTGGAAGCAAGGGCGCGAGTGTCGGCCCGCTAGGTAACATACTGGCTATCTCGCGGTAAAGGCGTTGGCTTCTTGCGGGTTGTGGCGTAGCTGGACGTCGGATTTGTAATGTCCAAAGTCTTCTACGCTCACTGCACGGTCGATAGAACGATGAATCGTTAAAACGTCCTGCGGTGACGGGTTCGCCCGTTGTGGTTGACATCTCAATATGTCCCAAACGGTACCCAGACCGTCGCAAGTCTACTTAAATACTTGTGCACTCTAGGGCAGTCGAGACTAAATGACCGTTGGCGTGGCGTGGTTTAGCTAGCAGTGTGTGGCTGCATCGCTACATCGAGCCACGTATTTTTTTTCGGTCGTAGCCGAGTATCGTCGTGCGCAGCAGTCTGTGGCGGGCTTAAGTCTTTGGGTAATCATCCCATGGTTGAAAGAACGATATATATCGTTAAAACTTCCCGGGGTATCGGGTTCGCCCGTTGCAGATGACATCTGCAAAGTTTTTATAAACTTGCATTCCAGAACACATCGCACATTGTAAAAAAAAATATCTCGCTGTGAAAAATTTCGTAACAACAAAAAAACGTATAATTCCATCAACGTTATGAAACATTCTACAGACTAAACTACAGTATATTCTGCTCTGTATAACTACTGTATATCTCACATTTCGCATAGCTTACGACATATCAGGTAAAAATACCTACGAATATAAATTTAAAAACCTTTATGCAGCGACCTAGCCCACTAACCCAAAGCGCAAATTGGTCGTCTACGGCGGGGACACGTTCGACAGTGTTTGTCCGAGAACACGAAGCGGAGGTGGGCCGTATACAGGGTGGTCATCGTGCAGGTGCATGTCCCCTTCGGTCACGTCACGCTCAGCGGGGAGCGGCGCGGCGATGAAATATTCAGGCGGGAGGTGGCGAGCTAGTCGCGTAGTAGTCCGGCGCGGGCCGCACCTCCTTGCATAATGCATGCCGCGCGGCTTCCGTCCGTGTCGCGCGAC
Organism: Micropterix aruncella; assembly: GCA_944548615.1. Classification (NCBI taxonomy): domain Eukaryota; kingdom Metazoa; phylum Arthropoda; class Insecta; order Lepidoptera; family Micropterigidae; genus Micropterix; species Micropterix aruncella. Next base: position 34,254,551 of record OX155950.1, read on the forward strand.
TCTCGCGTGGCCGCCGCCCGCACCCGGATCGCCCCTCGTAATTCAACGCCCTGTATATGTGGGTAATTCATCGCCGCCCGCCGGGAAAATACCTCGAGCACGCTAATTATGAATGCAGAAAAAAATCCAAGCCTGTAACTGCTCTATAATCACTACATATCTACCGTTAAATCGATAACACACTGTCACTAGCAATTATGATCCTTATGCAATACAGTTAAGCTAACCTTTACTTACCGACCCCATTTGTTGAAACATAGTAAGCAAGGATTCGTAACCAAGACACCACTTTTTTTATTGGCCCAAAAAACTACAGACAAACGTTCTTTTCATAGATTCAACCATTAGGAATAAGATGTAATCGTTAACATTAAAAAAATAAAAGTCTAATAACTTTTTAAAAAATATCTTAAAGAACTTTAAAAGAAAGAAAATGAACTTTAAACATGTAAGTTACCGACAAATATTTACAAATCTACTACATTAATATCACACTCTTGGCACACCTTCTGGGTACATTGTAGATTATATGTATATATTTTTCCACTTGATGAGGGTTTGTGGGGAGCGTCCTTTTAGCTATGATATACACTTTTTTGCTGACAGCTCCACCACCTGCTTGCTTTATTGCTCTATGGGCATCAAATCCTTACTAATATTACATCAATTTAAAGCAAAATACGCAAAATAGACACATTAACACCGATTTCACGTCACGGTGGCACCAATCAACTGAAAACGGGGAGACGACTTGTTGCTGCGTCGCTCGCGTACACGCTTACTAACCAAAGTACGAGTAAAAACAAGCAGCTGATTGCTGAAAGAGAGATATGATTGTTTGATAGTTGCCGAAATATTGCCGTCTTTGCTCGCGCCTTATCACCATGACACCACCTCGTCAATTAAAGATTAAGGAATTTATCGGGTGCCGCATAATATCAACATTGCCTGATCATGCTAGAAAGTCTGGTAGACATAACTATCACTGATTTAAAAGCCTGGCTGTTATGTAGGGTTAATTTCAAAGTTAACGTTTTCGAAAAGTTATTCCGTAACTGTTTATACTCGTAACTGAATATACTCATTTTAGATTTGAAAGATTTCTTGAAGCCTGTTAGGCCACCATATAGCTAGTTTTCCATTTAATACACTATCATTTCTCCTATAACTACCCACCTAGGAGCCTGAAAGCAAGTTCCATGAATATATTTTTTTTTTATATTGATATCGAAACTGTCTTTTAAAACACTTCACTTTCGCTTAAATATTTAAAAGTTTTTACTCTTTCCTTTCTGAAAGATGATGATGTGATTTCACATCCAGTCATTGCGTTTCAAAAAGCAATACGGGCAAGCAATTTGCATTTCGCATTTTTTTATCTCTGCCATATTACATAATTTACTTGGTCGTATTCAGCCTCCTGGCTTTGACATATAAAAACTTGAATAATGTGCATCAGACCTTGTTATTAATATTGTCAATATATCGGTGACCGTAACAGAAACGCTACTTGAAGAAAGACCAATAGCTGTTTCAACGACAAAAGTACCTACAATCTGCATCAGCTTCTGCTTGGTACACGACCATGTTATTGGGTCGTAGCATCTCTGTAACTATATGTAGTACTTGTGCTTTTGTTTTCGGATTTAAAATGAAATCCTTACAGTCGTAGATAGTGAATGTGTCTCGACTTTTAAGTCTGAAAATGTTTTTTTTTGCTGTCCGACCTTTTTCCTCAATTGTTGCCTTATATAACCTCTGTAACCAACAAAATTTGTTAGGTTATATGTCTCCTAATTTCGCGGAACCCATGATTCATATGAATTACAAACTCCTTAATAATTGCAGGACTTGGCATCCAAGTGACTGCATGTATAAGATATCCACGATCAAGAATATAACACGTGTCTGTTACAAGGGTTGATGAACAGGGCAAGAAAGATTCAAGTCTTTTAGCAAGTTCAGATTTGTTCATGTTGTGGCATAAAACTTCATAAAATAAGCAGAGGGTTTATTACATCATACTTAAAAGCTTATTTTTAACATTTCTGCTATTCATGATACACACTATCGTATTGACTAATTGTTGTGTAGTTCACTTCTACGCGAGCACTACGAACAATGCTGCTGCATCTCATAGTAGAGAAAGTATTAAATTTACCTATTATATTTAGATGCGATTCTCCGACATTTCCATTCATGTTGTGCATTGATTACTTTCCAACATTTAGAAGGCTCTTGCTGTTTATGGAATCACTCTTATGTAATTCAGAAGATAATGATAATATTTGACAACCATTATGATTTGACAAAGATTATGATTTGACAACCATTCACGAAAAGTATGCAGGTCTTGATAATCCCTTGTTTGTTTGTTGTCTCGCAAGTCCACGTATTTTTCTGTAGTTGAGAATTTGTTGTAATAACTCGGGAAGTACCTACTGTACCTATGAAAATATATCGATGCTCTTTTTAGCGTAAAAAAAAAGAATTAATTTACCCTTTGCAAAAAACTGTAAGGTGTAGGAGAAAAATTTCTCCTACACCTTACAGTTTCTTCTAAAATTTGAACTATATATTATATCAATTTACCATGATACTCATTTTTTTTTAAAATTCGGTTATCTTTTGGAAACCGTACGAATCAGAGAAGGAAAAGAACCTTTTTCCTTGAGACCTAAATTTTGATGTTTTACGCTTTAAAAAGTTTTCTGATATCTCTTACAGATTTCGCCGAACTTTAAAAAAATTGTCGAGACTGGCATAGGTGTGGATTTTTCTGGCGTTATTCTAGACGTCATACTGTAAATATATGCATATTTTTGCTGTTTATGCCGCATGTTTTAATTTTTGCTGATTTTGGACCAAAAATCCTATTACGTAAGTAGAAAGTTAGTTTAATTAGGTTCCTAATAAATTGATTAGCAATAACGCCACCTAATAGTCATTCAGCTTTGAGTGCACGAGTTGAACCACCTTAAGTCCGTGGCTACGTTGCGACGTTCGGACGATAGCCATACTGCGCGCTCAATAAGCCAAGTATTTTCTATCATTCTAAGTTTCATCCAACCTGAGGTCAACTTAAAATCCATCTTTGGGAAGAAATGGTCCCAAAACGAAATATTTTTTTAAATTTTATTACGCTTAACATTCGAGAAATTCAGCGTCTTTGGCCTCTGTCCAGCCAGTCCAGCCAGTGTCTGCTAAAGCGGGACGAGAGATGTATTTCTATCACTCCCACTAGAGTAAATATTGCATGCTTTAGCTGCGGCATCGTCTAAACCAGGATTTATCAAACTTAGAATCGAACATACTCCTATGAAATTATCCACACGACTGCGAATCCCTTTTTATAAATATCTAGCTCTAGAAGAAAATAATGTTTTGCTCGTAAATTCAATTATCAGGTAGTCTTCGTCATATTTCTTTGCTGTTAGAATGGTTCCTTCTGGTTCACTTATTTCCGCAGAAGTTTCGTTAGAAATTGAACTTTCGGCAGAAGTAGACGCAATTTGAGTCGTGTAAAGAAAATTTTTCTTTACATTATAAACTTATTTTCGGTCGATTGTTAAAAAAATAATAATATTAATACGAATGGCATGTGTTTAATACGATGCACCAAAATTCGATAATTAGATTCTAATCCTTTATTTATTTAAATGTGTTCAATGTCAATTTATATTGAAACATGAATCGTAATGTTTACATACAACAATAAAATTACTTATAAACTAACACACTGTCAACTAGTCGATGGCGTTCCAGTGATATAATGAATTTAAATGACCGCAGTCGCTAATGCCCGATATAAACTACGACCTGGTTACCATTCAGTCCACTGAATGTCCATATGGTTTTCGTTCTATTATTTCTATTAATACTATTCCCTCCCCGTTATCCTTGAAACCCCATCGATCAGTCAAAACAAAAAAACCTTAATATAATCTACAATTTTCCTTATCTTTAATTTTATTCTAACATTCAGTATAATTCGAATGTTTCCTTAACTAGTTTCCAAATTAAAAGCACATTTTATAATGGCTGGTGTCTGAATCAACGGAGTTAGCAAAGGCTAACTCTCTTCCAAATTAAATAATAGTCTGACTAGAGGTTTACCTCGTAGAACTATCAACGACTATTCATATCAATCGATGTTAAATGCCTCATTTTTAGTTAACGTGCAAATATGTAGAAATCACGCTTTTACGTTACAACTACTTAACATTCTAATAATTTCAACAAACCCACAAAACTCGAATATTTATAACCCCAAAAAAATATACAACAATGACAATATTGGTTGTTAGCTTCGGCCCAAATAATTAAATAACGCCAGCTTCGGCAAAATAAACTTACATATTTTTAGTACATCTTTGCCGACAATGACTCTCGGCTATACTTCCCGTATTTACAGCTGCATTCACATTATGCACTTATAACTAATGTCAATTTCTTCGATGCGTGTCGCCTTTCTAGAAATCTGCCATCACCAAGAAGAATGTCTCTTTAGAAACCCCAGCCGCTTACTATCGTACTGCAATTTTCAAGCCGTTACTGCATTCTCATCAATGTTTTTCCCTTATTTCGACGCTAATTTATACACCTCCGAAGGACGTTCGCAATGTTGTGATCTCAATCTGACGTTTCAGTTTGATTCGTTCGCCATCTTTGATATAGTTTTCGTATTTCAACCCGACGAAATCTCGTACTTCTATTTTATATGAAATGTTGGATTTTTTTACATGCCAACCCGCGTAGCTCTCTCGATTCACATTTTTAGCACTGGATTTCTATTATTTGATCGTTTTTTAGTGTCCTTGTAAAAAGCGCATCAATGGCGATTGCGATAAAGCGTTTCTGTGATATTCGATCTGTACACTTTATACGAATTTAAATGAACTGGGCACTAAGATGCTTCACAGCATCTCAGTGCCCTTATTTTAAACTGTTTATTCTTACATCTGAGCACCAAAATATACTTTTCTTTCCCAAACTTTCGCAGCTTTTGTGCGTGCAACTAAAATTTCTTAATGGATGCCGGAAGCAACACGTCCATCCCTTTTATAACACCCTTATCGATGTGACCTTTTTTTGATAATTTAACCCACAACTATTGACTAATCAATCATAAAACGATCTGATTTATCTATTTTTTCGTTAAATAACGCTCTGCCACATTGCTAACAAACGAATTTCTTAACGATAATTCGTGCTTCTAATTCTACAAATGATTTTAAGTATTTATTTTACGTATTATGAGAAATTGATGTTTCATATTCGGCGGGAAATCATCATACTTTGACTTAACCTTGCCGCCTTTCTTGCGCGTCGTTTCCGCTTTCACATTTGAAAGCGAAATAATATAACTATTTTATTTCAATTTTATTTATTTATAGTATTTTTTTCTAGTAATTCCTCTATTTTAATTAAGTGTTTCTAAATTTCCTCATTTTAACTATTAAATTTTATTTTGACTGGCAATTATTTGGTGAAAAATTCTTTTAATTTCATTAATTCGGCTTTCTTCCATCGATGTCGATTATGTTTTCCAATTTCTCTTAATAATAAATTAAATGTTCTTCAAATGACTTTATCAATATTGCTATTAATTCTCCCATAATTCCTACTATTTAATGAACCCCTTTTTATATTTCTTTGAAAAACCAATCGGTCGACTTTTTTTAAGACCATAAACATGCTTCTATTGTCTATTTGTCAATTATTGATATTTACGTCGATTTTTCGTAAAAATCTCAAAATATGCTAATTTCTTGCCAAATATTCCTGATTGTCTATATTTAAACCCCTAATGATGTCCTTAACTCTCAAGAACCACTCAAAACCCCTTTATTTATGTGACGCTGGCACTGCACTCTATAGTTTAGCAACTGACATTCTTCATCTGTCAAGTTTAGTTCCTAATCAAATCGCTAGATGTCACTATGATCTTTTTAAAGTACAATTTAATTTTAAAAATTCGATTAATCTATTTCCGGTTAGCTTAGAGCTGCTAAGCGATCATGTGATGATTTTCAGATCATTACAATACCCCCTCCCAAATCTCTGCTTGCCCTCAAGCAATCATATCACATATCTTTCTTGTTATCTGTTCAATCTCCAACCGCTTATTCATGATGTTTGTAATATAATATTAATGTTAATAATTTTATAGAAATAACTATGTAACTCCTCCGATATGTTTGTACTATAATGTCAATGATAATAGTTTATGTTTAATTCACGTACCTTTACGATATGTTTTGTACTATAATGTTATGATAATATTTTACTTTTAATTCACGTACCCTTATGATATGTTTTGTACTATAATGTTATGATAATATTTTACTTTTAATTCACGTACCCTTATGATATGTTTGTGGCTTGTCTTCCCTCTTCAAGTCTACAATTTCTATCTTGTTTCTATATACTATCAATCTCCTAACCCAGATCTTTTAATGATAATACTTTTTAATATAATTTCTAACTTTCTTCTCTATATCTCACCTCAATAATATGCTACCTATAATAATAATAATGAAGAAGATTCCAAACACTCCTGTTGCAAATTTTAAAATTTATATAATATATTCCAACTTTTCCTCCTCTCTTTCGCTTCAACATGCGTCCGCTCAATTAGGAAATAAACCCGAGTCCTCGACCATGTCTCCACCTACTTATTCTGTTCTATCGACCAATCTATAAATAATCTCAATACATTAATATAATAATTATAATATTCTCTCCGTTGCAAAATTTAAATTGATTCCGTTTATTTATCCTCCGTTCACCCACTCCGCTCAATTAGGATTTCTCCCGAGTCCTCGATGGTGAACATTTTAACTGTCTAACTCTTCAAAAAAAATAGTTTGAATATGCCTAAGTCAGAACAATGCACTTGAACAGGCTCTGGTCGTCCCTTAATGTTCTAGATTTTAAAAAAAATCGTGACATTGTCCCAACCAGTCGCATAGTAAGTTTTTATTTAATATAGTATGCTATTTCACGCTGGGCTTGTCCTTCTGCTATTTACTTAGACACAATCTCAAGTTAGATAACCTGACGATTGTTAATAGGTTCTCCACTAGTCTATTGTTTGTGATTTTAACGTACGCTGTAAATGGTTTCTAACTCTCATTCGTTATTTCAGAATTTGGAAACTGAATTTATCCTTTCACCGCCTTGCATACCTCCCACGTTCACAGCGCCTTTCATTCTATCTTCCTACCAAAATCAATCCCCTCCTTCATCACAACTTATGTTGGTTTACTAATTAACAAATGTATTTATCGTCCTTCTTCTCTCACCCTCCTGGATCGCTACTATTTATCTCCTTCATAACATAAACTAAATCAATATCCGGCCTATTCTAATTTCGCAACACCATAATAACCCCCTTGGTGCATGTAACCATAATGCCACCGTAATAATAATAATCCCATTGGGTATCTGAGCTCCTCCCTGTCGAATCTAGACCATATCCGACTCTGGGTGTCAACTCGTCCAAAAGCGTAGACCTGATCAGGGTCACGCGTTGAGGTGCGACCTCAACCTTGCCGAGACCTCGATATATACTCCCTCGCAAGTTACCAAATACAAAACAAAACATGGACCCGAGCAGTGGCTCCAACTCCGAAGACCGCCCACTTCAGATAAAAATTCCCATAATATTATAGTCGCTCTAAAAATTAGCGCTATTTTTCGATTCTAAATTCTTCATCCCGCTCTAAATAGCGAGACGTCGACAATACCACCAAACATTCTATACTAAATAACAATATTCTACGACTCTTCATTCATCTTATAGTCGCTTCCTATATAGCACTATAACTCAATTCCTCAATATATAATATTATATAATAATTATAATAATGATTTTAATCAGGCCCTATATAGCCTCAATAATATAACGATCAACCAACTTTATCAATAACAATAATCCATCGACTTCACTAATAATACTTTGGAATCTTCTCTCCAATATAATAAATCGTACCCCGATACTGCTTTGCCATTTAGTTCAACAACAAAAACTTATTACACTAATGAGATTCCTAAACGTGTTCGCTTGTATTTCTTCGCTTTAGGTAGGAATGATTGTACAACAAGTTGTAGGTGATTAGGATAGGATTTAGGATAAGATAGGATAGGATAGGAAAGGAATACTTGTTGCTTAAAACGAAGAGATTCAAACAACACAACGCTCTCCTTGTTATAACTCTTTTCCCAATTTTGCAAAACAATATCACTCCACTAGATACCCAAATGAAAAAAAACTGTCAGCTTATTAACAATATTTTACAACCCAACGATTTCACGAGGTGCATTCTTCCATACATATACGTATCAAATGGATAATATGTTTAGTAAAATGTAACTGTATGCTATATATATACGCAAAATAATGTGTGATTCTAATGTGAAAAAATTAAACTATACTGCTCAACTAAATGTGTAAGCTAATATGTATTGTAATTAAAATATTTCTGATTTATTGTATACTGCTTTTGGTGTATGGCATTAATGATTTGTTGCTATTAAGACTTGGTAATGGAATAGAAATAATGAATGTGATAGGATAGGTAGTGTATGATAGAATGGTAGGATAGGAATGGTGATAGGATGATGGATAGGATGGTAGGATAGGAATGGTGATAGGATGATGGATAGGATAATATCTATTACTAGTAAGGAACAGGAAAATGATATTATCTGTAATGTAATTTATAACTTGAAAAATGATGAAATCCAATGTTTGATATATCGTGTTAAAATAATTTATTATCTTAGTATAATAATACAATACATACACAAGAACACACACCCCGCTACAATCAATAACTCTGATATTCAAAATAATCTGCCGGTTATTCTCTCAATAAAATAATAATAACCGCCATGACAGCCAATATAATAATATTATAATGCTATGACAACCACAAAACATACCATCAAAAAACCGTGAGTTTTTTTTAATACTTCCCATAATTTATTGAGCTTCTACAACTAATCACTCAACCGATAGAATCGTAAGGTTCTTTAATCACCCCTTACTAATTTTTTTACCATATCTTTTATGTGGCATCGCCCTATGGCTTTACCTTCCGATTTTATATATAACTAAGTATTTTAAGTATGTATTTACTAAGTATGTATTTTAAACGTCGACAAATGTTCTCATATTTGGTATCTATATCCAATTCTCCTATAATATTCTGTATCGTACCATCCGCCGACATCAATTGTATATTATTGCATTTGTTATCAAACGCACAACCCTGAAATAATGTTATATATTTTCTCCCTATTATATTAACAGAAGATCCTGTATCTACTAATGCTTTTAATTTAAAATTATTTAACCTTACATAAATATAAGGTCTCTGATCCATATCATTACTATTTAGGGTATTATTAAAAATGCGAATCGACGACCCCCTCCCAGCCATCGAATTCTCTATTCATATTTTATTCGAGATATATCTCTCTCCAGCCTTCGTTTTTTCGATGACGAAGCTGTTTGAGACATTATGATATCTATGTCTATTCTTAATTTATTTGTCGTATTAATTTATTTTATTCTAATTTAAATAAATTTAATTAATTTATTTTATTTATTTTTATTTTGATTCAAAATAAATTTAATTTATTTTATTTTTTATTTAAACGAATTTAATTAATTTATTTTATTTTGATTCAAAACTAATTCAATTTATTTTATTTTTAATTAAACGAATTTAATTTATTATATTTTATTCAAAGCAAAAGGTTGACGATTGCTATCGTGCCAAAGGTTATTATCCGCGGCGTCCTGATTACAATTATTTTAATTTATTTTAATTTCAGCCAAATTCTTAATTAAATCAATTACCAATCAAATTTGTTTATTTTTTATTTTAAACTATTCTTATTCCCGAGGTACTATTTTAATCGTTGATTTAATTACGACGAATGCAGTCAACATGTGTACATAATGTACAATAAACGTTAAATTATGTATATAGGCAGATTTCCAGAAACAACACACATATACAATATATCAACAATTCGCAATGCTAAATATACAGTTATATCACACGATTCATGTTTCTATATTTTTTATTTAATCAATGCCCAAATTACGATCGATCGAATAATTTACTATTTATTTTATTTAGAATCTATCAAGGCCCCACACGTTGGGACGTCATTTGTAAAGAAAATTTTTTCTACTACTACCATTTCTTTATCTGCGAGATATGATTTTATAATCTATTTCTCGATATGTTATGTTACGATGCTTTCAATGTCTATTGGCCCACCACATTGGGACGGCATATGTCAGAGAAGATTTTACTATATCTATTTCAATATGTTACCACCATACAACGACAGTGATAATATTACCTTCAAGAGGATAGGCTTCCAATACCTTGCCTAATAATTTCCCTCCTTGTATTTACTTCCTCAATGAAACAAATCTTCTCCAATTAATAATCCATATATTAACCCAAATGCATATATTAACAATTAAATTTATAAATTCTTCTATTTAGTTTAAGTACTACTATTGTGAATTATATTTATTATAATGAGCGCCTAATTCACCACAAATATTTACAATTTCTTCTTGAGTTATTTCGATCGATCATTTGTCGATGACAACAATGGCTGCGTTCAGTCGATTGTTAATAAAATAATATTAATAATGATAATGCATGAGTTTAAATCTCCGCCGTGAAATTCGACAATTAGATTCTAATCCTTTATTTATTTAAATGTGTTCAATGTCAATTTATATTGAAACATGAATCGTAATGTTTACATACAACAATAAAATTACTTATAAACTAACACACTGTCAACTAGTCGATGGCGTTCCAGTGATATAATGAATTTAAATGACCGCAGTCGCTAATGCCCGATATAAACTACGACCTGGTTACCATTCAGTCCACTGAATGTCCATATGGTTTTCGTTCTATTATTTCTATTAATACTATTCCCTCCCCGTTATCCTTGAAACCCCATCGATCAGTCAAAACAAAAAAACCTTAATATAATCTACAATTTTCCTTATCTTTAATTTTATTCTAACATTCAGTATAATTCGAATGTTTCCTTAACTAGTTTCCAAATTAAAAGCACATTATATAATGGCTGGTGTCTGAATCAACGGAGTTAGCAAAGGCTAACTCTCTTCCAAATTAAATAATAGTCTGACTAGAGGTTTACCTCGTAGAACTATCAACGACTATTCATATCAATCGATGTTAAATGCCTCATTTTTAGTTAACGTGCAAATATGTAGAAATCACGCTTTTACGTTACAACTACTTAACATTCTAATAATTTCAACAAACCCACAAAACTCGAATATTTATAACCCCAAAAAAATATACAACAATGACAATATTGGTTGTTAGCTTCGGCCCAAATAATTAAATAACGCCAGCTTCGGCAAAATAAACTTACATATTTTTAGTACATCTTTGCCGACAATGACTCTCGGCTATACTTCCCGTATTTACAGCTGCATTCACATTATGCACTTATAACTAATGTCAATTTCTTCGATGCGTGTCGCCTTTCTAGAAATCTGCCATCACCAAGAAGAATGTCTCTTTAGAAACCCCAGCCGCTTACTATCGTACTGCAATTTTCAAGCCGTTACTGCATTCTCATCAATGTTTTTCCCTTATTTCGACGCTAATTTATACACCTCCGAAGGACGTTCGCAATGTTGTGATCTCAATCTGACGTTTCAGTTTGATTCGTTCGCCATCTTTGATATAGTTTTCGTATTTCAACCCGACGAAATCTCGTACTTCTATTTTATATGAAATGTTGGATTTTTTTACATGCCAACCCGCGTAGCTCTCTCGATTCACATTTTTAGCACTGGATTTCTATTATTTGATCGTTTTTTAGTGTCCTTGTAAAAAGCGCATCAATGGCGATTGCGATAAAGCGTTTCTGTGATATTCGATCTGTACACTTTATACGAATTTAAATGAACTGGGCACTAAGATGCTTCACAGCATCTCAGTGCCCTTATTTTAAACTGTTTATTCTTACATCTGAGCACCAAAATATACTTTTCTTTCCCAAACTTTCGCAGCTTTTGTGCGTGCAACTAAAATTTCTTAATGGATGCCGGAAGCAACACGTCCATCCCTTTTATAACACCCTTATCGATGTGACCTTTTTTTGATAATTTAACCCACAACTATTGACTAATCAATCATAAAACGATCTGATTTATCTATTTTTTCGTTAAATAACGCTCTGCCACATTGCTAACAAACGAATTTCTTAACGATAATTCGTGCTTCTAATTCTACAAATGATTTTAAGTATTTATTTTACGTATTATGAGAAATTGATGTTTCATATTCGGCGGGAAATCATCATACTTTGACTTAACCTTGCCGCCTTTCTTGCGCGTCGTTTCCGCTTTCACATTTGAAAGCGAAATAATATAACTATTTTATTTCAATTTTATTTATTTATAGTATTTTTTTCTAGTAATTCCTCTATTTTAATTAAGTGTTTCTAAATTTCCTCATTTTAACTATTAAATTTTATTTTGACTGGCAATTATTTGGTGAAAAATTCTTTTAATTTCATTAATTCGGCTTTCTTCCATCGATGTCGATTATGTTTTCCAATTTCTCTTAATAATAAATTAAATGTTCTTCAAATGACTTTATCAATATTGCTATTAATTCTCCCATAATTCCTACTATTTAATGAACCCCTTTTTATATTTCTTTGAAAAACCAATCGGTCGACTTTTTTTAAGACCATAAACATGCTTCTATTGTCTATTTGTCAATTATTGATATTTACGTCGATTTTTCGTAAAAATCTCAAAATATGCTAATTTCTTGCCAAATATTCCTGATTGTCTATATTTAAACCCCTAATGATGTCCTTAACTCTCAAGAACCACTCAAAACCCCTTTATTTATGTGACGCTGGCACTGCACTCTATAGTTTAGCAACTGACATTCTTCATCTGTCAAGTTTAGTTCCTAATCAAATCGCTAGATGTCACTATGATCTTTTCAAAGTACAATTTAATTTTAAAAATTCGATTAATCTATTTCCGGTTAGCTTAGAGCTGCTAAGCGATCATGTGATGATTTTCAGATCATTACAGTCGACGTACTTTTTACAGTTTACGTATTGGATGACAGCGTTTGAGTACCTGGACATTTTACGCGTAATGATCCCATTTTTAGTCGCGCGCGCGACATCATGCGTGTTGCACGCGCGAGACAAACATATAGTCGCTATAACATACATAGATCTTGTTGCGAATCCCCTACGATAAACTGGCGAACTTGAGAAAGGCTTGTATAAAGTAAACAATTTTTAATTCTTGTCCTTTTTTAAAATAACTACAGTATAATAATTAAAAAAAAAAATATTTTAGCAAGCTTAACCATACACAATGTTCGTCTTCGAAACAGTATAACTCTATTGCTAAAATTTTATCTCTACGAAAGGAAAGAGGCAAACTTACCAAACATCACATCATTTATCAGCGTCTATATCCATCCCATTACTTAGAGTCCCTTTAGCCCCGCCATCGTTCAAAGTTAATATATCACCGGTTAGTATATAAATAATATAGTATTTGAAATTCCCAATGTTTAACACTAACGACACTAACAACAATTAAAACTAACCCGGTATATTACACACAAAAATAATTGTTTTAATTGGGTATATTGTGTTAACTTAATTTGCATTTTTTCCGAGATGATTTCGTTCATAATAGAATTTATTAAAAAACAGTATTTTTATATTAAATATATTAAAAATAACATAGAGTGGGTTAGGTTATTGTTAGAATACAACTTTTCTATAAGCATAAAGGATGTAAAATGCTAATTATATATATAAACGCAGTAGTTGTGATCATGAATGTTTTATATATAAAAATGACTTCATGTTGTTTCGGCTTATGTCCCCCATTAAATAATTCGATATATCAAAGTATCTTCAATTCATTTTTCATAGTAACAATGCATTTTGCTCTTGTTTGTGTTTTGTGTTATTATTAAATAAATATTCGGAAAATCACGGATTGTAATGTGTCTCGCGCATAAAATATTTTTAGTCGCGTTCTAAAATCTATAGAAAAATCGCCAAATTCGAACAAAGGACAATGGGCATTTTTATATGAATGGTGTGCCCAGAGAGTAACAACTAGGGATTTACAGCAAATAATTGTGCTGTTGTAAAGAAGTAATAATACCAAGCTCCTTTTCATTAATCCATGTCGTATTGAAATTATACAATCCGTTTTTTTTTAATAAATGGATGATTAGGTGAAATAAAATAGTTGTGTATTATATTTAAATAGGGTTTTTCTATGTAACTAGGGTTTAATACAAGTCGGTATTTGAATCAACATTTTGACCTAAAATCCAATCATAAAACAAATCAAGTCCAGTATCATAGCCAGAAAGTATAACTCAATGTAATACCTATGTATGTTTAGTAATAACTCCCTTACAACGATTATGTAATAATTACGTTATAAAATAATATACCGTTGTAAGGTACCTAAAAAAATATATTTTGAGTAACACTAAAAGTCACTTAGTCTAAAAGAAATTACTGAAATTTGGTAGAAGTGTCTATTTCCCTTCTTTGTATGGTTAGCTATGGTTTAGTGTTTTAAATATATATAAGAAAAACTGTATTTTCTTTTGAAATAATCTAAAATGTATATTACAAAAACTGTAGGGAAATAAATAGTAACATATTTTATTGGAATGATTTTCACATAATGTGTTAAAGGTCATAAGGTAAAGTATCTGCAAATCAAAGAAATGATCATTCTTTTAATATTAATAATTTTTTTTCGTTAGATAAAAATATAAACTACTGTAAAAAATATTTTTTTACCATGATTAAAATTATAATTTCGACTAAAAGTAGCTTTTAATATGGACCCTCATTTCCAAAAAAATGTATTTTAATATTATAATACCGCTCATACCGGCTCAACACACTCCCACAAACACATACACACACCCTGCATACTCGACTCTTATGTACCTACTTCTAAAATTGAAAAAAATTAATTAGAAGGTACGTTAGTTTTATTAAGTAGTTAAAAAAAACGTAATTTATGTAATTTAATTGAAATCCGTAACCGTTGTAAATCTGCATACATTTAAAAAAATATTATTACTCTAATACTGTGTGATTTCTCAATAAAGAATTGAATTGAATTGAATAATTACAGGAGACAATACATATTGCATATTAAAATAATATATTTATATATCCACTATTTCAGACACATATATTATGTATAATAAACTGGTCTAAGTTCCCAACATATTGCGCCTATAATCTGAGATATTTCTCGGGACTTGAGAGTTGCTATAATAAACGGCAGTAAATGGAGCGAGGCACTCCAGTGAGGGAGTGACTTTGCAGGGAAGCTGGAGCATTTCCTGTTTACAGCCTTAATTAAGTTTGCCTATCACGGCACATTGTTACATAAGTGGCTCTCGGCTTAGTCCATATAATATTAAGCGAGCGCTCAACTGACTTTCAGCTTATTATTATATACATATAACATCAGCATATAGTAAAACTATGAAATTGCCTTGAAGAATAGAAATAAGTTATTATTTATTTATAATAATAATAGAAATATTTCTCTAAAACAATAATTTTGATTACAAAATTAACAGGAACCGATTGGTAAACCCTACTTAGATTCTCTCACCCATCTGGCACTAACCCGTTCTAGGGTGGACAGGGCTTTATATTACAGTAAATAATTTAACCTTTTTAGTAAAATCGTCATAAAACTAAATTACCTCAAAATGCGCTCCTCAAAAAAAAAACGCTATTCCCTTACAAAATCGGAGTAAAAATTTAACATAAAATTCTTTTAAATAAATTGCTATAAATAAAGAATTCAAAAGTTAATAGTAAAAACACATTTTCAAAAACAAGCCATTATTAAAATGCCTTGTCCCGATACAACCCTGGATGCAGCCATGTCATAGTGAAACTTAAAACGGGCTACCATAATTGAATGCTATACAAAATCTCGTGTTTGTGCTGTTGACCGTTGAGGAGTCTCTTTGTTGGAAGCCAACCCCGAGTGCAGCAGCCCTTTCACGGCGACGCTTAGAACGGGCTATCATAATTGAATGCGTATACAAAATATCGCTTCTTTGCAGTTGACCGTTTAGAAGTCCCCTTGTCGGGAGCCAAGCCTGGGCGCAGCAGCCAAGTCATGGTGAAATTTAGAACGGGCTATCATAATTGAATGCGTATACAAAATAGTGTGTGTGCTGTTGATCCTGGTTATAGAATCAGGTAATGCTTACTATAAAAATACATTGTCATCGGAAGTAAACCAACGTGTAAAATTTCAATTTCATAGGATAAGAGGCAGTGGTTCTTGATTATTATTACAACTTGCAATATTTGACCTAAACAAACATATATACATACTAACTAACATACATTGCAAGGTAAATAAAAGCTTGTAATAAAAAGAAAGAGAAAAAGAAAGTTATAAGAAATAAAAGATAGAGGATGTCATGAGAAAATATTAATTGGTCTTTAATAAATATATATGGTAAGTAATATAAAATTATATCAATATTTACAATTTAAAAATATATTTAACAACATAAGATCTGTTTAATTCAAATTCAAAATTCTTTAAAAAATCCATAAAGTTACAAATAAATTCCAAAGCCATCCATTAAAAAAAAATAACCCAGATTTTCATTAGTATCGTTAGCAATGTGGAAACTGCCCCCCCCCTCCCCTTCTATTGTACTGGATGTACTGCAAGTCTAACTCTGAGCAAATCGAGTACAAAGCGAGTAATCAATAATGGGGCAAGTGTACAACAATGCAAGCAGTTTCGTGATAACGCTCAAACGGAAGCCCTATACGATGTAGTAATTGATTTAAGTGTAATGTGCTGCAATTCTGTTATACCCTATTAGTACTATATTAAATTGAGCCTAAGAAGCACACATTATTAACTAGGTCAATAAATGTTATGATAAATCAAATAATAGATTGATAAATTGATGATTAATTTGTACCTGTTTATTATTATTAGGTAATTTTGAATATTATTAGATTTGAAAAAAAAATGCCCGGGTCCGCCCATTTGAGATATTTTTGTCATGTCTTATGTCGCTTTAAGCAACACGCATGATGGCAGCCAATCAACAAATAAATGATAATATCTGGTTAGCGAAACGGCAATTACACGCGCGCTGAGGGAGGTCTCACCCTTCCCACCCATCGCGTCGTCCCATCGAAGTGATATGCAGCCGCTGGTGGCGTCTAAGTGCCATTCACCAACTACGTGGCAGAATGTGACTCTCGTCTCGAGTTAACTAGAGGACGAGCTTAGAGAGCTAAGTGAAAGTTTTCGCCCGCCTTGCCAACTTCACACGCTGGAACTTTACAAATGCGATGATGGGCGGGCCTTAACGTGACTCAACTTCGGTGGGGACCGTGCTCGCTGCTTCGGCTGATGCAGGCGCGACGTGGCGACACGCTCTTTGATCTATAATTTTAGATTTATAAAGAAGAGATACCTACATATATTTTGTAATGTGGCGTAATGTTAATGCCACGTGGTATGCATGCATACTATGTAAGGCTTTGACGAAATTGATATATTTAACGATCACAAAATTCGGTCTTTTTTAAGTTGTTACCGAAAAAGCTGGGGATCAGATTGAATCGAGTTGCTTCGCGCATTCCCACATGCACATAATACCCTACAGAAAGACATACACACATACGATTCTATTCACACAAACGCACACCAACACCTATATATGAATAACCTATGTAAGCAGGCCACACATTTTCTACACGACTGCCCAACTAAAAAGGGTTGTAATGTATTCAGGGTTTATCTATGTATGTTCTCCCTTTCTTTATTTCACGATAACTTCTAAACGCTCTAACTTATTTAATAGTATGTGGTGTTGTTAGAATCGCTATGTCATCCGGAGTGAAATAGCGTAACTTAATAGTCTAAATATAAGGCAAATAGTTGTCTAAATGTCCAAATGTCTAAATGTCAATAAATTAACATAAATGTATCGTGTTTAGTGACAAATGAAAGGTCGGATTGAGTACATTTCGAAAATATTTATGTACATAAACTACAAATATATGTATTTATATACATAAACTACAAATATTTCATAAAAAAACTCGTAATAAAAATAATTATAAATACACTAGTTCACTTTTTGTAACGGCAGTCGTGTTTTTTATTCCTTTTAATACATTGACTTGTTTGTCTTCCATATTAAAAAAAAAACGGTAAAATTAATAGCTAAAAATTTTCCAAAACGTCTGTGAGGTTGCAATGTTAAAATATAAAAGTCGTTAGTAAATTCTAAATAAATAAAAAAAACAATATATAAAACAGAATAATTTGTTTTGATTTTGTAGCATAAATGAATAATTTACTTAGCGTTTTTTTGTTAATATAGAGTACAGTAAAATCATAGGATAGAGAACGAATTTACCGCGTGAAATTTGTAGCACCCGACGTTTCGGTGATGCTGCAGCCGCCGTTGTCCAGGGTAGACCAGTCTACCATGGACGACGGCGGGCGCTACAAATTTCACGCGGTAAATTCGTTTTCTATCCTATTTATAATGTCAAACAACCGCGATAGTCTTCGATTTTATATTATACAGTAAAATCGTTTGATCCAGGTAAGTGTCGCTTTAATTCTTGATAGTGGTTTGATATATAAATCTTCGAGATTTCAGGCTATTTTTCGTTTTTGTTTCAGCCAATATTGTAGGCAGCAATATTGCAGGCAGGCAATATCATACTATACATTAATTTCACCGGACCAGCCCGTTTTTGCACACCATTTGCAACGATTGGGTATAACGTGTTCTTTTTGTCTTAGGCCAACCGCTTTTTGCGTAGGCTCGTGTGAAATAATTGAAGATTACAAGGATTTACTACATATACTACCTGTTTTATTTGTAGAAAATAACGTTTGGCAAAACCTAACCCTGTGTTTTGAAATCTCTTTTTAAAAATAGGTTTTTTCTAAAACTAGTTTTTGCGCTTCCGCCTAAAAACGCGGTGATGCTCCTTTTTCTAAAATCATTTAACGGCATTTCTTATATTTTCCCCTTAGACATTATCAATAATGCTAGTAGCGCGTAGCAAATGAATGACTGTTGTGTTTGTTAATAAATTCACACCATATTCATATTCATTTCATTTATTGGTCTCAATAGATACATATAGATAGCATACTTAATCAATTTACAGTGATATTCGTAGAGGGAAACTTGTTCTAAATAGAATTGAATTTTAATGATAAAATTTGAAAAGTGTAGAAATATAATTTAAATTATGACTAGACAAAGCGAAACATAACAAGTTCGTTCAAGATCTTTGATTCTGTAATCGAATAATTATTGCTACACGCTAAACAGTACGAGTATTTCACCGACATAACCTAGTATTGAGAAATGTTCGTCAAGAGTTTGCCATCGCATATGGTTCCGTTGATGCCATAGTGGCATATTGTAATGACTCACCGGAAGTTGTTTTAGAAAATAACGGCACTAGACTATTTTGGAATCAGCCATTAATAACAAATGATCAAATAATCGTGGCGAATAGATCTAATATAGTAATGCTCGATTAAAATGCTTAGTAGATTTATGACTGACATAAATATACCACATGATGACAACCTCGACAAATCTGAGAAAGATAAAATTATGAAGGATGTCGACTTGACACCATGATTTTGCTAAGATGTGGGAATTCGTGTCGTTTTTTTAGTACCAAATATCGTAATCGCGAACGGTGCTGTCACTAAATGCTTTCATCTGAACAAGCTGTCTCTTGGCACTGAATTTATACAGGTAATGAAGACAGCGGTAATACTAGCAACAGCCAGAATTATGGGAGTGTTTCACTATTATACATAAGTTCTTGATCACATTTAATCTCGTCTAAATGGTAAAGCTTTTATTCCGTATATGAAAATAATAATAATAATAATATTTTTATTTGAATTAAAAGGATGCAATAACATGAATCGCAATCAAAGACAACAAGGCTTGATAGGAGTGGTGATGCGGAGAGACCTATCTACCATTGATGTTTGCCAATTTGTGAGCATAAAAATTGCCTTATTACACCAGCCACGATAGCGCTACAAAGAAGGGTTGTGCACTTACCAGTTTTTGCCGGCGTCTTCTTCTTCTTCTGGTGCACCAGGAATGCAGAGAATGGCGTTTTGTTGGTATGGCGATATAGCGAAATTCACTTCCTTTAACAAACGTCGCGAGCGAGATTATAGGACACAAAATACGTGCTTGCGGGGGAATATACCTTTCACTTCTGAAATGACCCGCATTATATTTCAGCGAGCGTGAAAACCGGTTTGTGCGTTCCCTTTAAGCGACGCTATCCGGCTGGTATCATAAGACAAAAAAAAATAAAACTCTTAACGGCGTAAACATCTTCCCCCAGCTTGGACATCCATGGATGTCCAAAGGAAACTAGGACTATACCAAAAATTACAGAGTTAAAGAAAGGAAGATTAGATTAGGGATAAATTAGGCGGATTAGGTTTTAAGACTAGCAACAAAATGCGTAAACTAAATGCGGAAATATAATAATTATACTGAAACATATATGATGATAAATTTACAATATGAGCGAATATAACTACATTAAATATAAATTTTATAAAAGTAGAATTATTGTGATGGCAAGGGACACAATTTTACGACAGGCCTTTTAAATGAGCCAGCAGTAGTACGCACCAAAGCAACTCGTATTATCCCGTCTTTCCCAGGGTAAATTTGCTCTATTATGCCAGTAGGCCAACGAAGCGGTGGAGTGTCGTCCTGATGTATAAGAACAAGTGTGCCTGGTTTAATTGGATGGTCCGGTGTGTTCCATTTTTGTCGTATTTGTAGTGTGTGGAGATAGTCCAAATGCCAGCGTTTCCAATAACTTTGCACTAAACTATCTAACAGTTGCTTTCTATTGGCGAGATTTAGAGACTCGTCAATTTCTGATGCAGGTAAGGACTACAGCGGTGTAGAATTTAAAAAGTGAGCGGGTGTCAAAATAGTGTGTGGCTGATCAGACAGTAAACACAGTGGGCGTGAATTTAAAAGGCATTCGATCTGAACAAGAACTGTCAACAACTCTTCGTAGCATAATAGTTGTTGTCCAATACAACGATACAAATGAGTTTTAATACTTTTTATGTTACTCTCCCAAATTCCCCCCCAATGAGGAGCTCGAGGAGGTATGTTACTCCACGTTATTTTGTGATTGTTATATTCGTTTTGAAAAGCTGTTAAAGTCTCTTTTGAGGACAAAAGCGTATATAAATCGTCCAATTTCCTCTTAGCACCAATGAAATGGGAACCATTGTCTGAATAAATACACGCTACTGGTCCCCGCCTCGAAAGAAAACGTTTTAGGGCATCTATAAACGTTTCTGTACTTAAATCTGACGCGATTTCTATGTGTATAGCTTTAGTTGTCAGGCAAATGAAAAGGCAGATGTAAGCCTTTTGGCTCTTAACACCGCGTTTGCGAGTTAACGTGATATTTATCGGACCAGCGTAATCGATTCCGGTGTGTGTGAAAGCTTTCGCTTCCTGCACGCGAGCGGGCGGCAGATTTGCCATCGTTGGTGTCGGATGAGTGGGCGCAACTTTAAAACAAATATTGCATTGGCGAATTCGCTGACGAATAATATTTCGAGCAGAAACAATCCAATAGCGCTGTCTTAATAAAGACATAAGCAAATGAGAGCCTGTATGGCAATTAATCTGATGAAAGTGATCCACTAGTAAGTTTGTTATGTGGTCACGGCGGGGTAATAATATTGGATGTCGGTTTTCAAAGGGGAGATTGGCGTTCGATAGACGACCACCAACGCGAATGAGACCTGACTTATCTAGAAATAAGTCAAGTTTGCGAAGCGAAGGAGCGGGTAATTTACCCTTCTGTAAATTAATAAATTCATTACAAAAATGCTTTCTTTGCGAATCCAAAAGAATAGCGGTTTCAGCGACCTCTAAATCAGAGGCCTGGACAGAATCGGAGCGGGGTAACTTTTTTATAAAGCGAAGAACGTACACTGCGATGCGAGTGAGCTTAGGCCAAGAAGAGACCTTTAAGGCGAGATCATATAGAGGCGAGCGGTTGTCATCTACTGATGATAAAAATGTAAGTGTACATTTTTTCATTTCCTGTGTGTTGTCAATTTCAGACACTGTGAATGGCGCGATTGGCCAATCAGAAATTGGAGCAGAAATCCATGATGGACCTTGCCACCAGAGCGAGTGACTCAGCAATTGTGAGGGCAGTAACCCTCGAGAAATGCAGTCACTAGGGTTTTCTTTCCCATTTATATGAAAAAAGTGAGAAGGAGATAAAAGTTCCTGTATTTTACTAACGC
Organism: Micropterix aruncella; assembly: GCA_944548615.1. Classification (NCBI taxonomy): domain Eukaryota; kingdom Metazoa; phylum Arthropoda; class Insecta; order Lepidoptera; family Micropterigidae; genus Micropterix; species Micropterix aruncella. Next base: position 34,277,034 of record OX155950.1, read on the forward strand.
GGTTAGCAACAAATATTTGCCAGCGGTGTGGAGCGGAATGGATCCAAGAAAGAGCGATCGTTGAATCCGAAAAAGCAAATATTTCATTTATTGAATAGCGAATATTAAAAACAGTATGAACTTGTTTTACAAGCTTAGCGAGGAGAAGCGCGGCACATAATTCGAGCCTAGCCAAAGTGACAGTTTTTTGCGGAGCTACTTTAGACTTAGCGCATACTAAATGTACTGATATATCATTGTTAGGGTGCGTTACATGCAAATAAACTACACAACCAAAAGCTTTCATACTAGCATCCCCAAATGCGAGTAGATTTACAACACAATCGGCAGAAATGCCTAAATGACGTGGTATCTGCAATTTAGAAAGCAATGGTAATTCATTTTTGAATGTAATAAATCGATTGGTAACCGTTTGAGGGGGTTCTTCGTCCCATCCTACTTTGGAAAGCCAGAGATCTTGCATTAAAAGCTTTGCATACAGAATGACAGGTGCAACCAATCCTAATATGTCGAATAAGCGAGCAATGGTGGAGAGTATAGATCGTTTAGTATTACCTACAGTGATGTTAGAAGTGGTAAATGAAAATGTATCGCTGGCAGGTAGCCACTTTAAGCCTAAAACCTTAAGCGTATCACAAGCGTCCGTGAATTCAATCGACGCACGATGCGACTCAGGAAAGTGAGTGAGAAGTTCTGGAGCATTACTTGCCCATTTGACTAATTTAAATCCACCAGAATCGAACAATCCGAGTAATTCGTCCGCCAGCCGTAAGCCAGCCTCGACAGACATCACCGACGTGGTCAAATCGTCCATATACATTTCGCGTTTGGCGACATCTACTGCGAGAGGAAAGCGATTGCGTTCATCTTCAGCCAACTGGTGAACAGTCCGCATTGCAAGGAACGGACTGGAGCGAATGCCAAAAGCGACCGAATTAAATTAAAAAATACGGATAGGTTCCGTTTCATTAAAGCGATATAATATTTTTTGATATTTACGATCGTTTTCTGATAAAATTATCCTTAAATACATTTGTTGCACATCAGCGGTGATGGCAATTTTAAAATAACGAAAGTTTAAAAGAAGTGCGAATAAATCTGCCTGTAAATTAGGTCCTATATGTAGTAAATCATTGAGCGATGTGCCATTATCAGTTTTAGCACTAGCGTCTAAAACGATGCGAGTTTTCGTTGTCGCCTTGTCGGGACGAACAACTGCATGGTGTGGTATAAAATAACCTTCAGGTATAGTAGCGGAAGAGTAAGGCAATTCTGATAAATAACCTTTACCTATATAATCGGTAATGACGTCATTATAAACTTGACGTAGCGCAGGCAAAGCGGAGAATTTGCGTTCAAGAGCGGTCAATCTGCGCTGCGCGTGTGTATAGGAGTTACCTAAACACTGGGGGTCCTTTTTAAAAGGCAGCGAAACAACGTAACGACCACAAGTATTTCTTTTAACTGTGGAAGTATAAAACTGTTCACAGTCGTGATTTTCCGGACTTATAATATCAATAGAATGTACCTCCTCGAGTTCCCAGAATTTTTCTAAGTTTTTATCTAAATCATTTACGAGCGGACCGAAGGACCAGACTACATTACGAGGGTTGACTGCGGGGGTCTCACCCATAATCACATAGCCAAGCGTGGTCTCGAGTGCATAAGGTACTGAGCGGGGGGTGTCCGAAGAACCCGTAGTGCAAGCAAGGGGTGGGGGGATAACCTTACCACCAAGTAGCGTGAACGCAAACATTTGTGCTCCGAGAATCGCATCTATATTCTCGAGCGAGCTCCAATTATCATCAGCTAGCGGTAAATTTTTAAAATGATCCAACACTGGTGCATAGATCACGCGCGTAGGTAGCTGATCCGATCAACTACCAGCATAGTAATAGTATAGTAAGCATCGGAGACACGTGACTGGACAGTAAGCGTGACATACCCTTTAATAGGCGTCGCCACGGAGCCTACAGTTTTTAATGAAGAATTTACAAGCGGTTTTATTTGTAAAGCTAATTTATTGGCGCAGGCGAACGTTATAATATTATTTTGCGAGGCACTGTCTAATAAGCACCTAATAGTAATGAGTTGTCCATTAATATAATTGGGTACAAATACTTGAGCAGTAGGTAAAATACTTGTTATATGTGAAATATTATAGGTGTCATTTGGTTCCCTAATATCGCACGGAATACACGATATAGGTGTGGCAGTATGCATACACACGGAATGAGAAGAAGATGAACGCACATTGTTGCGATCAGAAGCGATAACCGTAGCGTTCGCTGTGTGTGAGTTACTATGTGCGTGTGTGGGCGGCGTATGTGAAGATACATTATTGTTTTCAAAATGTAATAATGAGTGATGCTTTTTATGACATTTGCGACAAGTATTTCTCGACCCACAATTAAAAGTAGAATGTCTTGTGCTAAAACAATTTAGACATAATTTATTCTCTTTTGTGAAATTAAATCTATCTTTTATAGTTAAATTTTTAAACGACGTACATTCATATAAATGAACGTGAAGCGATGATTTACAAAATAAACAAGCGGGTTTATTTGCATTATCGTCGTTATTTTGTAACGTGAATATATGAGACACTTTTGGTGTGGTACGCGATCGTGATTGAGCTGGCGAAATAACTTGTGATGAAGTGCTTTGTCGAACTGCCGTAAAACGTTCAAGCACTTTTACATTATGACGTACAAAGTCAATCAAGTCAGTACTAGTAGGAACCGATTTATCGCGGACGGATAGTTCGAAACCGTGTACTAATTGTGGATTTAATTTCCTGAGCGTAAGATTCATAAAAATAAATTCATTTAAATCATTAATTTGTAATTGTTTTAAGGCCGACCACGACGCGTACATTTTCTCAATAAAATTATTTAATTGAGCGGGCGTATCAGACGGACCTTTTATATCGAGTATATTATTTAGGTACATAGACCCAAGAAGCCTTTTATCCTGATATTTAGTAACCAAAGAATCCCATATAGCAGCATATGTAATTAGATTCATTAGGAATAATACCTGCGAATACATTAAGCGCATTCCCATTTAATTTTCCTACTAAATATTGTACACGCTGTGCATCGGTTAATTGTTTGTTGTCGTGAACATTAATCTTAAAAGATTGGTAAAAAAGCGGCCATGATTCCGGCGATCCTGAAAATGCAACTAAATCCAATGGCGGTAAACGACAAGGCCCACTTCGATCCGCAGTATCTGATATCACACCGCGCGATTCTAATAACGTCGTCCTTATATGCTGTATTTTCGAAAATATAGTTTCAAATGCACTCCAGCTACTTAAATCCAATTGACTCTCTAGATCTTGCTCCAATAATAATTCGTTATATTGATCACATAGATCGTTAAAGTTTTTATATAAATTTTCTAGATTTGAAGAAGATGCTAAAAAATCTTGTTTAGTTCTTGTATCTACTTCCGACGGAATGAGTTTCTTCGCGTTATTAAATAAAGTGTTTATGTGCGCAAAAATAGATTCCCTTTTGGCAATAACGATTTTTAGTTTTCGTTGTATGGCCGTCATTATTCAGTGCTATGAATATATTGCACGGAAGAAACGTTACTTATACCCGGGAATTTGAAGGCGAAATTATTATTAAGCGATATGTGCTTTGTACTTTTGATGTTAAAATGAATAACAACTGCGAATAATTAATAAAGCGAAGAGACAGCTGTGAATATATGCGGTTTATATTATATAGCGGTAATATGTTTCAAGAATGAAATATATTTATAAATATTTATAAAATATATTCATAAGCGGAATGAAATATATATTTCATAAAGCGGGTATATGAGCGGGGATACGAGCAGAGTGAAGCGAGTAGGTATATTGGTGGTTATATAAGCGCAAATTGTAATGTTATATATATGGTAAATAGGTACAAAATATAGATATATAAATGGCGGGTAGGTATAAAATATGTAAGTATATGTCGGTGTTTTATATTTTATATTATTCGATAGCAATGTAGGAGTTTATATATAACACTGGTTTCATCCGTCTCGATAGGACCATAAAAATGGTGATGCGGAGAGACCTATCTACCATTGATGTTTGCCAATTTGTGAGCATAAAAATTGCCTTATTACACCAGCCACGATAGCGCTACAAAGAAGGGTTGTGCACTTACCAGTTTTTGCCGGCGTCTTCTTCTTCTTCTGGTGCACCAGGAATGCAGAGAATGGCGTTTTGTTGGTATGGCGATATAGCGAAATTCACTTCCTTTAACAAACGTCGCGAGCGAGATTATAGGACACAAAATACGTGCTTGCGGGGGAATATACCTTTCACTTCTGAAATGACCCGCATTATATTTCAGCGAGCGTGAAAACCGGTTTGTGCGTTCCCTTTAAGCGACGCTATCCGGCTGGTATCATAAGACAAAAAAAAATAAAACTCTTAACGGCGTAAACAAGGAGTTTTCCGACTAAATAACATACCATAACGTCTGTACCTGAAAGAACAGACGCTGAGGTAGAAAAGAGTAGCAGCTTCTTAAGGATACCGCAGACCGGGGCGTCATGTTCAATTACGAAAATAACGTTACCGACGTTTTGTAAGGCAGACTTAATCAGCTCTCATTTCCCGTCATCTCATCAGCTGCAAGACATCCCGTGGGAGATTCCAGGAGCTACGTAACTATACATCACTGCAATCCTGAAAGGGAAAAAAGTGGAAAATGCTCAGCTATAAATCCTTGTCATGGAATTAGTAGGCTCGTCACTCTAGTTAGTGTGAGATTATAGACGTCCGGTAATTACACTAAAATAAAAAGAAGCTAAATCGTGTGACGTCGACGTTCAGATGTTTTGTTTTTATGGCTACATGGCTATGGTTTATGCGTTGAAGTGTATCGCTTGTATCCAACCGAAGACGATGTGATAAATAACCCGCCGTGTCCATAATCTCGTCAAGTCTAATTATTCGAGATGTGGGTACATTCGGCGAGCGAAAGCAACAGGGCGCTCTGCTGGCTGAAATTAGGGGCGAGTAATTCACTTTGGCCCGTCACTGACTTCAACGTTTCCGCCATCAACTCGAGCACCTCGTTAGCGCTACGTTTTATTTGGAAATATAATATTACTAGCCTACCTGCCCGGAAAGCGGATGTACAATTGCTGTAATTTAATATTAGGCTGTAATCCAAGAAAACTACCCCATAAATGGACAATCAGCCCAAATAATTAACATTGTTTTAAAAATCGGTACAGTTATATTTCAAGGTGCCCTAATGTCTCCGAGGGTGGGGGTGTGGGATATTTAATGTTTTTTTCTTCATTTTTTTACAGTCATCTCCAAAACCTTGAGGATTACTTACCGTTATGACTACCAATACGAAAATAAACGTAGCAATAGCCATAATGCTAATTCTTAAGGTTTCCGAAATAACTCTATTAGACTGAAAATAATAATACAGTAAGTGCGTTGGAATACCCCTCACACCCCGCTCAACCTGTAGAATTCTTTATCTCTTTTATTTCATTTTATTTATTTCAAACATAATGTGGAAATACATAAAAACGGTCATACCAAGTAATGGTGCGAAGTAAACAATGGCCCACATTCAGATGACCATGCTCAGCGCATACCCAACTAGGCCGAATATAGTCTGTATCTGGTCATACGACTTATTTTCTGAGTTGGGTGGAGAAGCCTAACTAACGTAGGTACTCATATAAATTCATATACACATAAACATATACATACTATATACATACATACACACACATATAAATATAACGATCTAAATATATTATATTATTATTCCTTTGTATTAGATTATATTACAATATGTTTATTATCTTATATAATATTATATAGTATAATAGTAAACTTATGCAGGCATATTATTTTTTTGGAGATGATTTGCGGAAGTTCGTTCTCTGTCCTTGAATGACCTATGTCGTGAAGAAGCCATTCTATTTATTTTACGTTGTCATCGAGACGGTTGAATATTTTGGGTGCTATATACCTAAATTGTCTTTGGGCAAGAGACAGGCAAGGGCAAGGCACATATTGAGAAATAACTCTATCAAAGTTAAAAACTACGTGCATTATTTAAGCTCATTCGTTTAATTTTATCGCACTACTGTGAGAAATGATGATTTGATGTCGAAACTTCATAAATTTTCAATGTTTGATAAATCGATGAACAGAAATGATGAAATGATGTCGATATTTGACAAATCGATGATGTCCCATTTTAAAGGCCGCTGTATAATGACAAGTGACAATGATATTAAATATATGGGTTATTTAATGCAATAATGATTCTGTTCATTAATATACTTATTTGTAATCAAAACACTTAATTTTTAGTTCATCTGTATGGCAGAAAAATCCGATTTTGATAATCTCATCGTGACTCTGAATACATTTGTCTGCTGATGGAAACAATTGCTGGCGGAAGCGATATCCGATATCGCTAAGAGTAGATTTGGTAGCAAACGGTTTCGTGCAGCTTGGGGTACAATATTAATTTTGTTCTCGTATCGGCTCAACTCACGATTCAGCTCCTATTCAGAAGCCTTCTCGTGCGGAAGGCTGCTACCCCGGGTAAGACACTCGCGTCTCAGGCCTCACTACTGGTGGACCGGTTTCTCCTGGTGTGATTGCGTCCCTGCGCTACTGGACGGTTTGCGCACCGTTCGGCGACACCAACCAGTTGTGCACTCTAACTAATTGCTGAAGAAGTCTGGAGACTATGGAAATATACTGTCTTCTAATCAGCGGGGGTGGATGTTGTGAATCTGATGTCATGCCACTCTTGAAATGACCTTGAACCACCTGATTTCGTGTGGCACTACGGGCAAAGGAAGCCCAGGTCCGCGATAAATCCAAACTGAATATTTTTTTTAAGGTTTAATACTTTATTCATTTAATTGTTGTATATTTAGCCCAATTGTTATCAATTTAATAAGTAACTCAAAAAAATTGATCACCGAAATGCAGCTAATGCTTATTACCCACCTAACTAGGACTAAACTGTCCCGTATCTAGGCGGGCCAGAGTAATTAAAATAAGTAATACAACTTATGTAAGAATTATACTAATTAACGTAAAAAACTTTTAATTTAAAAAAATAATGAATGTACTTAATTACCGCTGTAATACAGCAGGTAGAGGCCGCGTAAGCGACTTCGGACCTGTAACAAGTCGGGAGGTCGGAGGTATCCTGAAGGTTAACTCTAGATGGAGATATCCTACCAAAACTGGTAGTTAGAAGGCGTGGCTGCCCGCTGGGTACCTTTCCCGGTGCCTCGCCGTAAGGCGTTGGCCTCTAACGGGCTTGTTGGCGGAGCTAGACGGTGGATTGTCATGCCTCTACGTCTTCTACATTCATACCACGGCTGAAAGGACGATCACATATTGTTATACCGGCCTGGGGTGACGGGTTCACCCGCTGTAGTTGACACTGCCCTACTGTCGTGAACATAGAGACTTGGGGACGAAATAGTCCACCGTGTAGCTAAACCATAATGCCCGTGAGAGCCCAACACCTTACTGTATGGCACTGGGAAGGTTAAACAGCGGGCAGCCTCGCGCCTCACTACCAGATTTTTGCGCATTTCTCCTTCCTCCGGTCTGGTTACAAGTCCGAAGTCGCATGCTCGTCTTATACCGGCTGTACCTATACTGTTAACGGTAATTCAGTTCGAATTTATCGCGGACCATGGAGTCCTTTACCCATCCACCACTCGTGGCCAACAACAATGGGTCGCTTCAAGAGTACCGGGTGGGGTCTGAAACGTTAATCAAGCCAACCCAGATTAGCGAGCGCGTCTTAATAGCCTAATTGCACAAGAATTCTATTTACTATATCAGCGAAGACGACAACCTGCTCTTACGATGGCTAAACAAAAATTGTCAGAGGCTTCTTTTGTCTAATTGAGCGTAGCGAGGAAAAATTTTAAAATAGTGTTGCCGACTTGTACTTTTTGTATTCACACAGCGATTATATATGATTTAACATCGTATATAGCCCGATGTCAACCACTCCTGGACAGTTGCCGAAATTTTGCTGTCAGGTTTAGTGATGCTATTGGTCAGCTTCACGACTATTAGACTTATTTATGTTAATTTCGATTCTAACCCAAAGTGAAATGCAATCATCACAAAGCCAACAACGTTTGTTATGATTGAAGTAGAGGCCGCTCCGGCTGGGAAAACACCTTAATTTCTGCCAGTTTGCCCACTTATATAAGCCACCGAACCCGTCCGAGCAATAATTTGGTTAGAGGGTTCACTTAGGCGACGGGGGCACCAGGGCTAGTATGCATATAAACTTGTTCGGGGGGCTAATAAAGTAGCCTCTCTGAGACGTTTTAAGCTCAGCGTATCGGACGATTAAGCCATTCTTAATGAGCGCGAGACCTTATCGCCGGACAGATTAGTTCAAGTTGCTTCGACGGCTTTGCTCCACTATTTTATGACGGCGAAGGGGAAGCTTACTCGGCTCACTGCATACTAAGATGGAAGCATACGTCTTGTGATGTTTATACTGGAGTTTTTATATTATGTAATAAAGGTAGAATAAAAGCAAACTTTATACGATAAAGAATATGGAATTCTACTTAGTTGAGTGGACGGCCTGTAGTCACATATACAAGTTTAGGCCATCGGTATCTGAATGGCCCTTTAATTTACGAATAAATTTGAGAATGTTTTGATCGTTATAGGATAGCAGTAAATTGAATAGGAACAGAGGGAAGAAGTGGCAAAAGCGAACAAAAGTAGGAAAATATATTCGCTGCAGCATTAGGATATCACCACCAGACTATTAGTGTAGGTGATATAGATAGATATAAACTATTTATTGTATCTTTAAAACGAGCTTTCGGATTTTAAAATTATTTCGGATTTTAAAGTGATTTGTTCATGAATATCAATAGCTGATCAGTGGCTATTGGTAGTATTAAAAAAAGAAAGAGGAGTGAGGAATGTCTAAAACAACGCCAGTGCCATCTAAAAAATCGGCAACAATAGAGGCATTGTATATACAACAATGAAAATATTGTAAGATTTTAACATAGAGAAGACTGTGGTTAACGAATTGTCAAATATGATTTTACGTAGTGATAACAACTTCTTAGATACCCTGCCTTCCTTTGCAATTGCTAATACGTGCATTAAAAATATATTAAAAAAATAGTGGTGTTTTATTTCTCTAACGCCAAAAAATATCTAAAAGTACTACATTAATAAAAATCACTCTGTTCAAATTTTTGGGGAAAAAATACCTCCTGGGTCGCGATAATACCACATCTGGTCACACTAGGTTGCATCCACGTCTGCTTCTTGTGTAATCAAAGTGCGGCTCATAATTTTCAACTTTTTCAGCTTAAAGCTCGTTTATTAACTTCTCTACAGCTCTCCCTGATGACTCAGAATTTATAGAAGCCAGTAAAATTTCGCAAAATAACTCTCTTGCATACACAATTTCTCCTTTTTCCAATCCTATATTTCCTACTCAATTTTCTCAGCTAATTACTTTCCCACCACTTATAATGCAGGAATGCATAATGGATATGCATGGAATGCATAATGATGAAGAGTGCTATTATTCTAGCTAATCAAGAGAACGAGCACAACTGAGAGATACTGTAGAATCTGAGAGATACTGTAGAATAGAGAGATCTGCAAAAAATCAATATCAAATATCAGTGTAGTCTTGTAACTGTCAACCTCTACAAAGAGAAATATCTTGGAAATATCTAGGCATCACTCTAGATTGCTTTCTCCGTTGGGACTCTCATATACATAACGTGGCTACGAAGGTGCGAATCCTTGGATATGTTTTCAAAGAACTGAGGAATATCTGGATTCAAAAACACTAAAAACTGTTTATTATGCTTTATGTGAATCACTTATTACTTACAGCATAATTGGATGGGGTGAATGTGGTAAAACCCTGCTGGAGCCATTGCAAGTTGCACAGAAATATATATTAAAAATTATTTTACATAGACCATATCGCCATCCCACTAATGAAATTTAACCCCTCAAATGTGAGGCGTCCCTTAAGGGATGCCTTGGCAAAATGTATACAAAATGTATATAAATTTATATAAATGTATATATAAATGTAAATGTGCGCCGCTTTATAGTAATCCGCTCTATAGTAATGCTATAGCTCTATAGTAAACCCCGCTCTATGTAAATGTAAATGTAAATGTAAATATAAATTTATATACATTTTGCCGTAGGCAACCCGAGCTAATCGCCATTCATTTGAGGGGTTAAAAGAAGCTAATGTCCTTGATTTTAGGCAACTTTTTCTAAAAACTTCCCTCTTAAGGCTATTTTTGGACAATAACTCAAATCTAAGAATAATTCAAAACCGAAGACCAACGAGACACGTTATACAAAATAGCCTTATAATACCCATAATGAAAACATCATTTGGACAAAGACATTACTCTTTCATTGAACCGAGATTTTACAATCTGATCAATATGGAAATAAAAATGAATTTGACATTTAGGGAATTCAAAAATAAATTAAAGAAATGGTTATCGAATCATGGCAGACTAACCATACATCAAATGTTAGAAATAATAGTTTAATAAAACTTAGGTGCACAAATTTAAACATATTTTAAAAAATGTATGTTGAATATATTTTAACATTGAACTAACTACCAAAAATTATTTGACTTTGTTGTTATATATTATTTTGACAATGAATTGTACTTTTTTTGACTAGATATTTTCATATTAAATACTTTATTACTTAACAAATTAAATATTAATGACTGTTTCTTTCTTTTCTCACTTATAATTTTATTTATATTATTTAATTGAATTTTATATTATTGCCGATTATATAATGGAATTGCATTTTATTTATTATATTATCTTATAATATTTTTTATTAGTATTATTATTATATTTTTTTTTTTGAAGACCACATTTTAGGGCTATTTAGTGTTATTAGCTTTTTACTAGAACTTGAACATCTGTAAGCAATCAAGCAATCAAGCAATCTTGATTGTAATATTAGAGCCCTGTCCACCCTAGAACGGGCTAGTCCCAGTTGGGTGACGGAATCAAATAAGCAAAAGGTTAAGGTTTTGCCATTCGGTTCCTGTTATTTTTGTAAGCAAATCAATGTTTTATAGTAATTAATTCTTAAATAAATAAATAAATAAATAAAAGTTTGTGAACAGCATCTGCGAAATAGTTTCTTTAGTATTCATTAAAACCTGCGTGGGCCAAAATCTAAATGAGCCTCAGATGTTTTATTCTTACTGAATAAAATATTTGTCGACCAGCAAAGGGTAACAGCAAAGGGTAACAAAAGGGACCTGACGTATGACTGCCAACTGCGAAGAGAAATCATTGCAAATGAGCACTCTTATAAAAGGAAAGACGTCTGCATCGTATTAAACCATGGCATCTATAGAATACAAACACGATCACCTGAGAATTGATCAGGTTAGTGTTGATTCCATAAGTCTAAAGAGGACTTATATTATCCAATAAGGATAAAATGAAGCCTATTTTATTTTTGTCAATGGACGAAGTTCACAAATGCTTAGACTTTTGATAACATAATAAATTGCATTTTTTACAATAATTCGATTATGCAGCTTACGAATTTTGAATTACATACATTTCCTTTTTATATGCGAATTTTTGATTTATTTATTTATTTATATATACATTCAAATGCATGAGCACAACTGAAAATGAATTGACAATTAAGAAAATGCCGTTGTATGCTTCTAATTTTATATACACATCTGTCTGAGCCCAGGTTACATAGCGCATACATTAAACGCAAATGATTTTCTTTCTATCATGCTAAGCAAAGAGCAGCCGAGCCCGCTTTGCTAGGCACCCCTGTGTTAAGGCGAGCTCACTTCGGGAGTCCCACTAGAGTGCCACGATTGTGTCAAAAAAATAAAGATAACATTTTTTTAATTAGTTTAATTTTAATTTATAATTATTATTAATTATTAATTCTTGATTTTAGGATTTTAAAATATTTCTTGGTTTTTTATTCTCTCTTTTTTTTATATTAGCTATTGGTGAATTATTTTTATAATTTTTTTCTGCTCTTAGTTTTACTCATTTAATCCGGTCTGTTTTGATTATTTCATGTTATAATATCGTTTTTTTAATGTTATTTCAGGCCGTTCAATGAACATTACGAATTTTTAATATCGAAAGATTGTTAGTATTTTATTTTTTATAATTTAATTTTGTTGTAAATAATGCCATTTGCTAGATATTTTAGGTGGAATAATAAATATTGATGTTAATTATTTGGTTATTACCAAAATTAGAAAATAATTAAAATTGTCAATCTGTTGCGACATCAGGGAATTATGAAAGACATAATCTGCTGCATTATCACCGTGAATGTAGTAACACTATAATTCGGATATTAAATATATTTAATTTCATTTCATTTCTGTAAATGTTTAATGACAAATGAAGAAAGACTAGAAATGCTACATTGTTTACTTAAAATAATGTTTATTTTATATAAATAATGTAACAAAAAATGTGTTTTAAACGTAAGATTTGCCATTTCAATCTAGTCGCCAGTTTTTTTTTATTTGACAAGAAATAAAACGGTAACTACTAAAATAGAACTCAATGTGCCCACGAGGGTTAACAGTTAGGCAGCATCATTTAAAGCGCTTTTTGAAGCATAAAAAGCGATCACCCGATAATAGGAAAGCCTTAAAAACCGTTTAGCTTAGGACTTCTATTAGCACTGCTAGGTAATATCCTTAAACTTAGCGTTTAGTAAGGCGCTTTTTTTTTTATTTCTCAAATTAATTTTACTTTAATAGGTCGGCTAGGGAGGATGGTTCTCAAACCCAATTTCACTCTTTTTGTAGCTTTAAAACATTTTTGAAAAAAATCTTAGATGTGATAATATTATATCGACGATCAACGACGACGTGTATTTACATAAAATTTTATTTACTTATTATGACTCCTTTCTTCCCAGTTCCCACCTGTCCCTATGAGTGTTAGTTAATTCTTCAAAAAAATTATATTGTTGTGTTTAAATTATGAATGTTTAAGTGGAAACATGTAATTAGTTTTATTTTTTTAACCTAATAATTCTATAACAAATTTATTGTAACAGCTGTATGTTTCCTTAAAAATAATAAAATAAAATAAAATAAAAAAAATCAACGCCAATGCCGGCCAAATCTCTTCAGATAAAAACTAAAATCATGGTCGGAACTTTAATTGTTTTATATTAAACTATACTGGCGAATAATCTAGTGGCTAAAGCTCAATGATCTGCCCTGAACACCCTCAATCATAAATCACTAAATTTGAGTCAACTGAACCCGACCGCTGCACACTACCGGACGAGCAATCGTGTCAATGTTTTGTATCTGCATGAACAATGTATAGGACACTCTAAATGCATAGCTACTATTACTGTTAGGATAAACATATTTTTTCCGGAAACGATGCACATCGAATTAAGCAGTAGTACTCATGCACTGCAGTAACATTCCAGAATAAAGGACTTTTATACCCTTCAAGGTGGCGGACTTAGATACCTACCTTTGAGGACTTTGACACTTGCTATATCAGTTGTACGTTCTTTAAGTATTTTTATTTCTCCTCTACTTACTAATTCGATTAATTGCGGCCTATGTTACTATTCTTTTGTTTAGACCATATACATACTTTTGATTGATGCACATTTTTTTCTGGACTATTTTGTTTTAATTTAATTTAAGAAATTACACAAAAAATATTTTTTTAAAAAATACACAAAAAATATTACAAATTACAATAAAAACATCAAATATCAAATAACTAAACCACATAATACACAGCAAGAAATTACACTCGAATATTTATTGATTCCCTCTTTCTGATGTCGCCCAACTAAGCAAAGCTTGTGGTTAGGCGGACATTAAATAAACATAGAGTCGCTGAATACGTTTAAAAAAATACATGTGAATACGTTAAAAATCAAAATAAAAAAACTAATTAAAAACCTAAATGACCATTTGCATTATTTTTCATTATACAAAATCACAGATAAATATAAATATATTATTAACATGTTTTAAATATCATCCAAAGTAACCTTTGATTATTCCAAAAAGGTTTTTTTTAAATAATTCGGTATGTGTTACATAGTCATTATTTTATTTTAAAAACATCCTTTGTCTTTTTCCTTCTCTATTAAACCGATGGTATAATGCAGTCACATTAAAAGATGGGAAGATGACTTACCGAAAGGATGGAGAAGGTTAGCTTAGGACAGAGATAAATGGAAGAAAATGGGGGAGGCCTATGTCGAAGGACAACCTTATCAAAAAACTGGCTGCTGAAGAATTTGATACCCTATTTAAAAATTAGATTAAAAATTAATAAAATATATTGTTTATCACATAAGGCAAAACTGTACCATACGGTCAGCGAATAAAGGCTTTTATTATTATATTATTATTATAGTGCAGTGGTGTACCAAACCCCATTTTGTAGAAAATAAAGTCGAAGGTATCATGAGTTTGCGACACTTTCGCCATTGAAATACCTCGAGACTTACACCAAGCTAACCACCGTAATGTTCGCATCAAACGATCTCATTTTCGGGTCTACATCGGATTGCGAGTTTGGCATTCCGGTGAAATTAGTTAGTCGAAATATTTAGCGGTGTTTCATAGCGGAATATTCTAGGCACCTCTTCTCTCACTTTCCCTCCCACTTTGTTGGATTATTTCGGTCCGTTTGTTTCGTTCCGAGCGACGAAAATGAAGAAGTTCGTCGGGTGGCTTAAGTGATGCCGCCTAACTGTTGGCCCTCGTGGGCACATTCAGCTGTATTTCAGTATCTACTTGCGGGTCCCGTGGGCGGAGAGTTATTTCATAAATTCACCGAGAAGTGTGAAAACACAATAGGCAAACTAAAAATTGCCTTTTTTAGATCGTATTCTTGGCAGGAAGTGTTATGAGAGCAAAAATGCAAAATACAATACTGCAAAAAATTAAGGCGAATGTCAAATTCGTTAGTAACCCAGAATTTGAAGATATATCCTAAATTTAAAAAAAAAACTACTTATCGAATGCTTTATACTTTATTTTTATTTTGTAACTGACACTTTGACTAAGATAACAAAATTTTCAATAGTACTAAAAACCACAAAATTTTCATTGACGAGCTTTAGAATTATTTTACATTTCTTTATTTTAATTTACATTTAATCTTTAGAAAAAATATCTCAAAAAGCACTAAGACACAAGAGTATAAGATTACTAGAAGAAATTGCCCATTTAATCAGCTATAGAAAAATATGTTAATACCTATATAACGATTTGTAATTCTTAGCAGAGGGTTTGTTTTACTTATTGCAAGTAGAGCGCAGCTAATTAAGGTCGGATTCATTGCTGGAAAATCAAATTAAACAAAAAAATTGATACACAAAATTTAATTGATTTTTTATACATATTGCTTGGTGTGAGCTCTTGGATTTCAAATGCAGGTCTGAATCCTCTTTACCTCTTTTATTTTTGTCACAATATTAAAAAGGAAATATTATAGATCGTAAATTAAAAAATTGCTGTTACTTAGTACTTTTATGATTTTTTTAGCTTAGTCAAAGTTTTTAGTTACAAGAAAAAAATAAGATATACCCATTCAATAAGTAGTTTTTCTATAATGTTTCTGGAATGTCAAAATTTCGCAAATCAAACTCAGATCATTAAATGTAATGATATCACCAGATCATATAATTAAATCATTATAATTTAATCAGATAATTTTAGATCTGATGATGATCAGTTAATTTTGGATTAAATTATCTAGATAGTTCTATATTTCTCAAAAAACCTTTTATAAATTGAAAGTTTCTATTTAAAAAAATCTAATTTGGAAATATTTTATAAAAAATGTTTAAACAAAAGTGGAAGTTCTTCTTTTCAGGAAATGTAGTACTCAATGGTGTCGATCAATGGTAAAAAAATAAAAATGTTTAAAATTGGGATGTTTAAAATAAAATGTTTTTTTACAAATTTGCAGCAAGAAAAGTTGCTCACATATTTCAAAATAGAGAAAATTATTTAAAAAAACAATTGTACTAGTTTTTAACTAGTAACAACCGCAACGAAATATCTTGCACCAATCCAGAGATAGAGCATCGAAAATGGTAAAATATGTCAAAATTTGACGTTGTGTCTGAAAACTGTTGACCTCCCCAGTTGAAGTACTTCTTTTAAGGACATGTAGTACTCAAAAGTATATATTATTAGTAAAAAAAAATTTTTTTGTTGAGATTGATATTTTTTTTTTTTTTTTGATAAAAAACATTTTTTTTAAAATGTGCAGCAAGAAAAGTTGGGCGTGTATTTCGAAGTCGAGCACATTATTCTAAACACAAAAATATCAGCAAGAAAATAAAAGAAACCGCATCGACATATCTTGTCGCAATCCAGAGATAAAGCATTTTATTTTTTTTGTCGAAATTTTTGTAAGAAATGATTGCGGAATGCCATTTTTGACGACCTGTATCTCCGGCCAGGGTTTTTTAGGCAAAACAAAACAATACCTATTTCTTACTTTTTCCTGTATTAATCAATAATCATCTATAAATCATCATCAATAAATCATTATCCATCAATCATAAATCAATCAATTATGTCTTATTAACCTGACTACCTGGTATAAGGGGCTCCCTAGATGATCAAGCATGCTTGACAAGCATCGCGTCGCGGGCTAGGAGGGGATCGTAAACCGCAGGCAAAATCCAAATATTTTTAAAAATATTTACCAAAATGCATAATTTTGTAGTTTATACCAGGGAGACAAGTCATTCATCAATCAATTACGTCTAATTAAGGTTAATCCCTAGTATAAACTACAAAATAAGGCATTTTTGGTAAATATTTAAAAAAAATATTTGCATTTTTCCTGCGGTTTACGATCCTCTCCCAGCCCGCGACAGGATGCTTGTCAAGCATGCTTGATCGTCTAGACAGCTCCTAAAACTACAAAATTAGGCATTTTTGGTAAATATTTTTAAAAAATATTTGCATATTTCCTGCTGTTCAATATCCCCGCGACGCGACGCGATGCTTGTCAAGCATTCTTGATCGTCTAGAGAGCCCTTTAGGCCACGTCAAGCGTTGCTTGACAGCACGTAAATGCTTGACAAGCTATTTTGATCGTCTAGGAAGCCCTTCAAGCAGGCAATCGCATCGCAAGTTACAAAGTTACTCCGCAAACGTGGCCTGCCCCAGCCGTCCTGCCATTATCAGCGTGACTGCCATTATTATTCGCGGCGGAGGAGCTGTGCAAGCCACATGGCGCGATTCCACAGAGCGTAATCTCGTTCTGTGTCAAGTAAAGGCGCGAAGCGGATACTTTCACTATAAGGTGGGGTATTTTTTGTTTTCCAAATATTGCGTCATAGCGCCTGTTTCTTAACAAATGTGGAGTGAATTAGCGGTAAAGCGGGATTTGGGATCAAGAAGCATATGATTTATTATTGCTGGGGGGATTAATTCATTGTACTAAATCTGTATTGGGGGTTTGGAGGATACTGTCAAACCCGATATAACTCTTTACTCTTTATCTCGGAAGATGGTCCTTATCGTAGAGTTAACTGTTCCATGGGAATCAAATATCCCAAAAGACCACGAGTACAAATTGAATAAATACCATGACCTCGCAAATACCGTCACCCGGAACGGCTTCACTGTTCACCTTCACGCGGTGGAAGTAGGCGCTCGTGGCCTGCCAGCTAAATCTTTATTTCACCTTTTTAAAGATCTTGGTCTCTCCAGGAAAATAATCAACTCCTTTCTAGAAAAATTATCTAAAACCGCGATTTCTGCATCTCAAATCTATGGCTTCGAAGGGGGAGTGAATGGGTGGTAAGATGAACGCTCACATGTGGCAAGACAGCTGTCCTAAACCTACCACCGCCGGTCGTAAGTCCGGAATCCACCCTTCACTTCCCAGAAGTGTAATAATTATATATGATGGGCCCGATTTTTGGTCGGTGAATTCCATGGCAGCTCCGTTTGTATTCTATTTTTTATAATTTATTTATATTAACGAATCATTTTCTTATTTATTATAAAGGTCGGACAACAGTGATCGTCTCATGTTAACCCAAATATAATCCTAAGATCATGCTTTTGAAGTATAAAAATACGATATAATATATCTGGTGCATTACCTCATGTCAGGATAACATAAGCCATCTTCAAATGAAAGCACGCATAGTATGTGCTCACTGCTGTTTAGTCATCTGCCAGAAATTTGATTTTTCGAATGGCATTAATAGCAGAAGATAGTTCCTTCCCGATTAATTCCTGTAATATTTACAGCAATACATAAAGATTCGACGTAGATTTATAATTTCTTGAAAATCATAATATTACGTTGGGGGTCACTAATATGGAGATTTTTTTGTATATAACCTGTAGAGAAATTAATTCTCATTTAAACTCAAAGGCGAGATTTGGTACTGAGCCAAAAAATCCGAGCTGCCTCGACACTAGCAGAAAAGACAAAATTCGGTGGCGGCATTGAATGAAGACGGCGACTGTGGCGTTTTCAAGTGGTACTTATTTGAGCGGAGATTTTGCAAATTATAAACATAATTTATGAAGTGTGAAAACGAACAGAAAAAAACAAGCTAAAGTGTAATAATAAAATAATGTTTATAAAGCCATATCGATATCATACGACCTATTCAACGAGCTGAGACTTTTAAACAGTAAGCAAAGGACAATGGGCAAAAATATATGGGCGATGGGCCCATCTCTCCAATAACAATAACGTATTTACAATTAGAAATATGTATTTATCTAGAATATTTATGACTAATACAACTCACTTCAATTATGAGCCGTTTTAGAGTTTTGAAGTTCGGAATCTTTTTAAATATGGCTAATTACACGAAAACCTCCATGCTAATTATTTATTTAAAATATATTATTTGCAGTGAAGATCCATATAATATAGTATTTATTATGATCTACGGACACTGGGCACACTATAATGAATAGCTGACCTTAGCATTTACATACGTCAGGAAACAGAGCGGGAGTGAAATCATGACACATTACAGTTCCAGCAACATATTCCAGTATTTCCCCTCCATATACTGCTGACAAACTCGAGCATTCTTAGGAATATATAGTTTGTACTTATACAGCGTATGTAGTTAATCGTTGAGGGAATTCTCCGATGGTTTTCGTTTAAATAGTTATTAAAAATACAATGCCTGTATTTATTAGTGAATAACTCATAGGTACTATGACAGGCCACTGTCCCCTAAACAAACACCTGTTTACCATAGGTGTGACAGACAGCCCTCTATGCAGAGGATGCATGGAGTGGTCAGATCCGATCAGACCTCTCGCTGAATGACCGGAACGACCATTATTTCATCTCCGCTCGTTGCGGAGAGGGCGTGATGCTCCTTTGATTAATAATTAGTGGACTGTACAATTACTCACGCCTTTGTTCTTCTTCGATATCCTGAGTCGAAACTGCGATTTTCCCCTGGAGATGAGGATGATGGTGATTAGGAGAGCAGGTGATTGACGAAACCTTGCACTGAATTTTAATGTCTTTATTTGATTCAAGGTACACGTACACATCAATCTCGATACTCGAATGAACACATTTGCAACATTATTGCCCAGAGTTAATATGAATGTCTATTTTATATGAGCTAAGACAGTTTTCTTACCGGCCACCTATTTGCGGCGCTCTCAATATATTACTGACTGACTGACGAGTTCAGCGTCAAAAAACAGCTGACCAACTCGTCTATGCCCCTTGGTCCGGGATTGGCTATACTCGGCACCGGCTAGCAACAAAAAAATACATACCACGCCCCTTCGAAGACACGAGGGCGTGTGAAACTTAGGCTTAAATGTGTTTTCAGAAAATCTTAATATTTCAAATTCAAACATAATATGCTAGGTTCTATCAACTGTCTAAAATAACTATAAAGATAATATCAGCTACATATAACGAGCGAGAAACATTTTAATTTAAATTGTACATGCAAGTTTTAATACATACTTATTCTAGTGTTAATTTTATTTATAAAATATGTTATATGAAGGGTCGGTCGCTTTCTCAAGTACTCGAGTGGGAGACACAATACCTTTATAGCGCTTCAATCGCATATTTTGGTTTTTGATTATGGCCCTTTTAAAGACCACCCCAGAGCACCTACCCCTCCGCTGCCGCCAATAATTTACGGCTCTTGTTTCTAGACGGACCTTTTTTTTTTTCCTTTTTCCAGGCGGACGAGACAGTTTACCAGCTGATGTATGGCTTCCTTGGTCTATTGTTATTATGCCACTGTTAGACCCTTGGCCGTCGTAATTTCTGAACCCTCATCCCTTTCTCAGAACCCCGGCCTTGCCCCATTCGAGTATGTAATATATTAACCATATTTTAATCTCGGGGTGGCCTCCACGCCGTTTGAAGTTTCTTTATTGGACGAATTATCTGGTATTTATTTAAAATCTGTAAAATTTATTTATAGCACGACTGGCTTCCGACAGGTTAACCTATTTTTATCTTTATTTTTAATATCTAACTAATCGAGGAGTTTACGTAAATCATCCATTTTCCCCCCTTTTGGCATCTTTGTTTGTCGATTCGATGCCAAAAGCTCCTTAAGATTATTTACATTACTATAAGTTGTTTTCCTTACTTATTCAATAATAACCTATTTTATGTTCTTATGTCTGCACTTCCGTGGTCAGCCTAACTAATTTACCTATTGTTCTACGATAAATCTTGCCTCCTGCCCTGACATCTACTCTCCTTACGACTTTCTGCTTGTCTGGGTAAATCGCCTCAATTCGTCCCCGAGTCCATTTACCCCGCTCCATGGAGGGATCCAGCAATAGTACTAGGTCTCCGACCTCCAGAGATTTTTGCGGGACCTTCCACTTAGGTCGTTGCACCATCGTAGGTAATACCTCGCGCTTCCACCGGTGCCAAAATGAATCTGCCATCGCTTGTGTCTGTACCCATTGCCTCCTGCTGTTTACCTTATCGACCTCATATTCCCCCATGGCTGAAGTTCCCCCTGCATGTCCTAGTAGCAAGTGATTAGGAGTTAGGGGCGCCTCGTCTCGACTATCATCGGTGACGTGTGAGATCGGTCTCATATTCAGAATTAACTCCACCTCGGCTAGTAAAGTTCTCAGAACCTCCTCCGGTGGAGCTCTTTCCTTTAACACGGCTTCTAAAGCCCTCTTGGTCGATTTAATCATTGATTCCCAACCGCCTCCATGACTCGGTGAAACAGGCGGGATGAACTTCCACGTAATTTGTTCATTACTGAGGCGATCTCGAATTTCTTCGTTATTGATTTCGGAAACCGCTTTTTTCAATTCAACGCTCGCTTTCTTAAAACTCGCGCCATTGTCTGACATAATGATTTGCGGTTTACCGCGCCTAGCTATGAATCTACGTATTGCTTGCATAGCCGAGTTTGTGGACAGGTCGTGTGCCAATTCTATGTGAGACGCGCGGCTACTTAAACAAGAGAATAATAAACCATAGCGCTTTTTAGGCCTCCTGCGCACCGTGACGTACATATGACCCCAAAAATCAACGCCAACCGACGCGAAACACCTAGAATGTGCATTGATACGTTCAGCTGGTAGCTGACCCATTATCGCGGTCATTGGTTTAGATTTTCGCATAGTGCAAGGTACGCATTGAAATATAAGTTTTTTTATCGTGGCTCGCGCGCTTATTAACCAGAATCTCTGACGTAGGACAGAAAGTACTAGCTCTATTCCGCCGTGCGCAGTCTCTTCGTGCGTTCTTTCAATCAATAATTGAGTATATAAATCTCGGCCGTCGAGTACCATAGGGTGTTTGGTATCGTACGATACCCCGGGAGCGTTATCAATTCTCCCGCTGATTCGAATTATACCCCGTTGGTCGACATGCAAATTGAGACCGTGCAGCCTGCTATCTTTCGACAAGATCCTTTCCTTTTTTATCATATCAATTTCCCTGTTAAAACACCTCACTTGAGATTCTTTTATGAGAGCGAGTTCAGCGCGGCCGATATCTAGCCCGTCCAAACCGCCCAGTTCCGCCTCTTTCTTATGTTTTTGACAAAATTTCATTACATAGGCCATCGTACGTACGATTCTACGATGTTGTGAGAATCTACCCACGTTTATAAGGCTAGTCGGTTCGGTTCTCAGCGCGAGGACGGCTATTGGTTTAAACTCTAACGCTCTCTTTTCACTTTCGTTTGGCTGTGGCGGTATCTCAGCTGGCCACTGGTCCCGCCGGCCGCGTAAAAAATTTGGCCCGTTCAGCCAACGGCTGTTCGACGACATATCGATTGTTGTTACGACGCGAGTCGCGTCATCTGCCGCATTGCTTTTCCCATCGAGCCATCGCCATTCAGATGGTTGCGTTAAATCGTCCAGGGCCCCTAGTCGATTTGCCACAAACTGTTGATGGTTTTCAGTCTGAGATCTTATCCACCACAAGACGTTGGTGGCATCTGTCCACAGGATCTTTTCATGAATACCTATAGCTTGTTCCTTTATAATTTTGTCTGCTAGCTGCGCCCCCAATAGCGCCGCAGTCAGCTCCATTCTAGGTATAGTCAGTCCCTTTAGCGGCCCTACTCGAGTTTTACTCGCAACGAATGACACGATTATTTCTCCGTTTCCTCGCTCAATTCGTAAATAAGCGACGCCACACATAGCTTGTTTTGACGCATCACAAAACACGTGTAATTCTATTTTTTCGGTAGGATCGCGGGTTGTACCCAGGTGCCTCGGGATCCGCACATTTTGAGCCATTTGCAGTGTTTTCAGCCAGTCTCTCCAGCTATGGAGTACTTCTGGTGGAACCGGTTGGTCCCAGGTCACGCCACTCGCCCATATTGACTGCATTATGACCTTTGCCCTCAAAGTTATGGGGCTCAGCAAACCTAAAGGGTCCCATAATGACATAATGAGCCTTAACGCCTCTCGCTTTGTGGGAACCCCGATTCCTGTCTTTAAATTATCACCCAGTTTTTCCATACGAAGGTTAAAAGCCAGCTCATCGGTCGCCGGCATCCACACTAACCCAAGTAAACGCTGAGCACCCAGTTCGTTTTTCTCTAGCGCAATCGCCTTGTTGCCGCATTCTTCCCGCTGCAAAACATCCAGTACTTCGGGATCATTGCTCGCCCAGCCGGTCAATTTAAAGTTACCTTGCTCATTAATCCAATTAATCTCTTTGATTAATTTCCGTGCCTCTTTCGCCGTTTCTGCTCCATGAATAAGGTCGTCCATATAAAAATTATTAATTATAGCTGCTGAAGCCTCCGGATATTGATCTCGGTATCTCTCTGCGTTTTTAATACGCACAAATTGGGCTGAGGCGGGGAAGGAACGAGACCCGAATATTAGGGTTCTCATCCGAAAGGTTATGGGTTCGATGTCTTTACGGTTACCTCTCCAAAGAAATAGTTGTCGGTAGCTATCGTCTTCCTTTATCCGTATCCGTAAAAACATATCGGCGATGTCTGCGGTAAACCCGATCGCGTGTTCGCGAAACCTGCCTATTATTCCTACTATATTATTGAAATAATCCGGGCCGGGCAGTAGTTGTGTATTTAAGGACACCCCGTGCACTCGTGCAGCGGCGTCGTGAACAATTCGCACCTTCCCCGGCTTGGCGGCATGGCTCACCCCAAGGTGAGGGAGAAACCAAATATTTTCACGCCCCGTCAAACCGTCCGGAGGTACTTCTTCGGCGTAGCCCGCCTTTATATATTGACTCATTCTTAGGCAATATGCTTTTTCATATTCCGGGTCTTTTTCCATTTTCTTTTCCACTGAGTTCAACCTCGCGAGCGCGAGCGGTCTACTATCAGGTAGTCGTCTTCGGTCATCGTTCCATAATAAACCAGTTGTCCAAACACCGTCTTTTAGAGAAGTGGTTGCTTCCAGTAATTCTTCTGCCCTATTTACGGCCGCCGTTTTCCTTTGTTTAGCGGGCCACATTTGCTCTAGATTAATATTTTCTTCTAGCAAAGCGTTTAGTAACGAATCATCGCTGTTTCCATTAATGCAGAAATTATAAACCGTCTCTTTCGGGCTATTAAACGAACTTCCCCCGATCGGTACCCAACCTAACTTTGTTTGTGATAGGTGTAACTCGTTGTTTATGCGCGAAACATTACGCGAAACCATCAGGTCTCCGCAGTCCGCTCCTAGTAATAATTTAGGTTGCACGCCGATCAGCTGTTTTGCCTCGTACGCGGCAACGACCGCCCGCCGTGTTCCTTTGCCTGAAAAACACTTTAACGTCGGAAGGTCCAAATTTTTCACGCTATATCCTCTCACCTCAAAAGGCCGATTACTCAATGCGCCCTTAATTGTAAAGTTTACAGCCTCTGCATCTTGCGTAGTGACTCTCATCCCTTTCACTCCGGCAACTTCTATCGAGCTTCTCAAACCCCCGATTCCTAATTCTTTTGCTATTTCCTGATCTAATAGCGTGATCGTGGAGCCGCTATCAAGAAGGGCGTATATACTCTTTTCCCCGCAAGGTCCTATTATTTTAATAGGTAATACTTGTAAAAGTACTCCGTTATAAGCTACGGTATTTGCGACAATATCCCGTTGCCCGTCTGCATTTACCGTACTTCCGTTGTCGTTCGTCGCCTCTGCGCTGCCCGTCAACAGAAAGTGAAACTTGTTTTTTGGATATTTTTTATACAGCGGGCAATTATGGCGGCTATGCGCGGTCGCTAGACACTTAAAACATACCCTTGCTTTTTTTGCAGCGTCCCAGCGTTCGGTAAGTGAAAGTGCTTTCAGCCCTTCGCAACGGCTGATATAATGTTCGCCTTTACAATAAACACATTTTGGGGAGTTTTTGTTATGAACGTGCATTACGTAATTTTTTCGAGGGACCTCTTTGCCTCTCTTCTCTCGCGGTCTTTCCTCTCTCCTTCCCGAGTCCCCGGCGCTGATTCCGGCGTCTAGTGCCCTTACCGCCATCTCTTCCAGCCACCTCGCGAATTGAACTAATGCTGGGTCAGATAATCCTGATTTGTTTCTATCTCCTACCCAATGTATAACTAAGTTCCTTGGCAACTTTGATACTAATGTCGTAAGCAACTCCGGATTACACAAATGCTCGGTTTTATCCAAAGAACGTACTGTCGCCACCAAGTTTTTTACCTGACATGCGAATCTTAAGAGTTCTTCAGCATCTAAACCTTCTCTAAGTTCTCTTATTTTCCTTATCTCGGCTAAAGTGCGTTGTAATATTACGTTCCCATTACCGAAAAGCAATTCTAATGACTTCATGATTTCTCCTACATTTTGGGGAGCCATCAATAATCCTGATACACTGTCGCGAGCCCTACCTTTAAGAGCGGTTTGTAATCTTAATAAATTCTGTTCATCACTTAATTTTAATATCTCTGTTGATTGAAAAAATATGGATTTAAACGCTATAAAGTGTAACGGGTCTCCCGAGAAGGTTGGTAATTCTTTATTAAATTGCGGTTTTAAAGAAGCGACTGAGATTAAGCGACTTACCCTTTCGATAAATTCTTCCCCGGTCTCCGTAGTTGCGCCAGCCTTTGAGCTGGCCGCCCCCCGTTGATCGCTCGACGTCTTCTCAGGTGCGATAAGTGCGGCGGCTCCCGCCGCCGGACTCACCGCCCTGTCTCGCCTTGCGTCTTCCGCTTGCTCCCGTTCGACCGCGCGCGCGGCGTCTCCCTCTGCCGCTCCTGCCGACGCGCGCGCTGCGGCTTCCGACGCTGCGTTTCCTCCCTCTGCCGTAGGCGTATGGTAGTCTGCCCACTGCGTCGTGCGTTCGGCTGCATCTCCGTCTTCGGCGAGGCTCCTCTCTCTTCCCCATGCGCTACCTCCCTCAGTGCTCCCAAATGCTTCAGATACCACTTCTAGCATTCGCAGCGCGTGCTGGCTATCGGCTTCTAGCATCTCCATTTCCGCATCGATGTCCGCTTGTCCGACGGCGTGTCGCGCCTCTCGTTTCCTCCTCTCCGCCGCCTCCTGTGACCTCTGCTTTTCCAATTCTGCGTTGAGGTCAGCCTCTTCCGCCGCGCGCTAAGCTTCCATCTTCTTCTTTTCCGCTGCAACCTTAGCCCGCTGCCGTGTCACTCTTCTCAATTCCTCTGAGGCATCTTTTATCTCCTGCATCCTATCGCTCCTTTGGCTGCTTCTCGATGCTGCATGAGATCCGTTTATAGAACTCATCTTGGATTTTTTGAGTAATTTATTTTTTTTCGAAACAGGATCTATTGTAATATCTCTTCGTCACATTCGGCTGCGAATGACCACTTATGGTCAGATCCGATCAGACCTCTCGCTGAATGACCGGAACGACCATTATTTCATCTCCGCTCGTTGCGGAGAGGGCGTGATGCTCCTTTGATTAATAATTAGTGGACTGTACAATTACTCACGCCTTTGTTCTTCTTCGATATCCTGAGTCGAAACTGCGATTTTCCCCTGGAGATGAGGATGATGGTGATTAGGAGAGCAGGTGATTGACGAAACTTGCACTGAATTTTAATGTCTTTATTTGATTCAAGGTACACGTACACATCAATCTCGATACTCGAATGAACACATTTGCAACATTATTGCCCAGAGTTAATATGAATGTCTATTTTATATGAGCTAAGACAGTTTTCTTACCGGCCACCTATTTGCGGCGCTCTCAATATATTACTGACTGACTGACGAGTTCAGCGTCAAAAAACAGCTGACCAACTCGTCTATGCCCCTTGGTCCGGGATTGGCTATACTCGGCACCGGCTAGCAACAAAAAAATACATACCACGCCCCTTCGAAGACACGAGGGCGTGTGAAACTTAGGCTTAAATGTGTTTTCAGAAAATCTTAATATTTCAAATTCAAACATAATATGCTAGGTTCTATCAACTGTCTAAAATAACTATAAAGATAATATCAGCTACATATAACGAGCGAGAAACATTTTAATTTAAATTGTACATGCAAGTTTTAATACATACTTATTCTAGTGTTAATTTTATTTATAAAATATGTTATATGAAGGGTCGGTCGCTTTCTCAAGTACTCGAGTGGGAGACACAATACCTTTATAGCGCTTCAATCGCATATTTTGGTTTTTGATTATGGCCCTTTTAAAGACCACCCCAGAGCACCTACCCCTCCGCTGCCGCCAATAATTTACGGCTCTTGTTTCTAGACGGACCTTTTTTTTTTTTCCTTTTTCCAGGCGGACGAGACAGTTTACCAGCTGATGTATGGCTTCCTTGGTCTATTGTTATTATGCCACTGTTAGACCCTTGGCCGTCGTAATTTCTGAACCCTCATCCCTTTCTCAGAACCCCGGCCTTGCCCCATTCGAGTTTGTAATATATTAACCATATTTTAATCTCGGGGTGGCCTCCACGCCGTTTGAAGTTTCTTTATTGGACGAATTATCTGGTATTTATTTAAAATCTGTAAAATTTATTTATAGCACGACTGGCTTCCGACAGGTTAACCTATTTTTATCTTTATTTTTAATATCTAACTAATCGAGGAGTTTACGTAAATCATCCATGGAGGAAGACGAAACGCCACAGCATGTGGTCATGGAATGCAGGAGCGTGGCAGAGCAACGGGCAGGAATACCACAATCTCCAGAATCTGTCCCGGAGACCTGTAGCAACTCAAACAGGCTGCTGACCTTCTGGGACAGCCTGCAGTTGGCTGGAGTAAGATAAATAGAAACATGAGCCACGCACAACGGCCCAATCAAGAGGCCAAGTGCGGGAAATAGCCCAAGAAAACTAACTAACTAGTGAATAACTCAGAAACGGCTCATAATTGAGATCTCTTTCTAGTAATAAATGTTTAACATAAAGATATATTTCCATTGGTATATGATTTACATCTATCGGACAAATGGACCCATTTTTTTTTTTATTTTTTTTTTTAATTGGAATTATCAAATTCCTGTTCTCTTTTATGCACAAGTAATTTTAATTGACTATCTCAACAATATTCAATCATATAACATCACTGACCACAAAACTTCAACAAGAGGCTATGCGTCAGCAAAATCACGTAAAAAAAAATCTGTAATAAATTTTGCGCAAAGGCATATTAGTTCAGTAGCTCCTAAATTTTATAATTATTTTCAGGATAAGTTAAAACAATACAGTTTACAAACTGAAAAAGGAAAAATTACTTTTTGTCTCATTGAAACCGGCAGGGAAAGACGGATGCAATTCTTTCACACATTATCATTTAAAGCGACTAACAAACCCGGCGGGGGCATATTGGTTAGGTCGACTGATCTTACATTGTAAGGTTCCTGGTTCGATTTCCAGCTTGGTCACCATTTTCCGTTGGGATAAAATTAACGGAATTGCATTTAAATTCTGTCGATCGAATGCAATAATTAGACACACACTTACTTACATGTTACACGCACACATACTCGTACAATTAAACATTTTATAGTAGGGTTCGTTGTAAGAGGTTGCCTTATGATAATAAAACTGCCCATTGTGAAATTTCACAATAAACAAGTAGAAACAAATAGAAAGAAAATGAATAAGTGATACTATCAAATTCATTTCATACTAATACCCATATATTACTGATAATTACGTATGCATAAAATTTTGTATTTCTAAAATTTAAAAAATCACTAAATATTTAAGTAATATATGTAGGTGTATGTATACATTTATATATAAGTAGGAATAATAATATATGTATGTAAATAATTATCATAGATTTTAATTAAAGTTCCGCGCAGGAAAGCACTGAAATATGAATGAAAAGTATACCCTAGTACGAGCATTACCTTAGTTGGGTAGTTTTTGAAGATACCTTTCTGGCTTATTTCTATGAAAACAAAACTTTATTATTAATAATAATAATCTATCGAGTGACCAATTCAGAGATGAAACGTGCAATCAGCTTTATATATTTACTAGCTGTTACCCGCGGCTTCGCTTCGCGTAGAGTTTCAAATCGAGTTATTAATTTAAGTACGGTGGCGTTTATTTGCCTTTTGTGAGAGAGTCCATCTGGAGAAGTCCGTTTATTTGCCATCTGGAGAAGTCCCTCTCAGATGCACACTACCTTTGTCGTAGACGTAGGTAAGCATCTTGTCCCTCGCCACCTGCCGCCTTCCGCTGAACCTGGATATTTCGAGGTGCTTGAACGCGTTATTAATTTTATGATATCTGAAACGATACCACCTAAAAACTTACATTATATGGCTAATTTTATCTCTATTTAACACTTGTGATGATGGAATTATTTTCATAGGGATTAATATTTTATTGCTAATGTTCTCAACTAATCATTGTATAATTCGTTTTCCTATTTTTTTAAAAGATATAAAAGCAGTTATTGCAGCTTAAATATAAAAGTTGGATTTATGCTGTCGTTGACTTTTTAATATATCTCTTTAAAGCAGACGTTTTTGTATTACATATTTTTCACATATTTCAATCCGTTTCGTCAGCGTACGCCGATAAACAACTCACCAGCTCGGTTTTCTCCGTCTTGATTTACAAAAATCCTGATATCGTATTGAAAACCAATATTTGTCACAATAAAGTATAGCTTTATAGCAATTACTTCCTCATGAAAACCTACTCCATTTATATCGCTAGCTTATATTACATTTTTAACATATTTATTTTATTTCATTTCCCTGTATTTGCCTCCATTAATCTGGCTACATTATTAGTCTGTTTAACTGGGATAAGTTTAATTATAACTACACACTGCCTTTATTGTTATATTTTTATTATAATATCGGACCTTTTGACATTTTTATTTATATTGGAATATTTTATAATCTTCTTGATATTGGATTATTACAAAACTATTTATTTAGATGCTTTTTGCGATAAATCCTTTAGTATTTACATCTGCTTCATTTTTTGTTTACCTTTCTATTACTTATGGTATTACTGTTGCAATCGACTTGATATGGCAGTAATCAAAAATACGATTACTTTTTACAAAGCATCATTTTATTTTTACTCAAATGTGATTGTAAATTATTTATTTACTGTAATTTATTTTTGTTATTGGATTTATTGTTTATTATTTGTTTGCTATATTAAGACTTTACATTATTATTCTATCGACTTTTTAATACCAACTACTTGCGTACTACTTGACAATATAAAATTTTGTGATTTTGTTTATTTTCTCAGCTATTATTTACTATTTTCGTCTTATTTCCGTAATAAATTAATTTATTTATTTATGACATTGTGCATTATGATGCTTTTAAGTCTTTATCTCTACTTCCTCTTAATTACGAGGCTCAAATATATGAATATTACTTACTGTAGAAAGTGGCCCAACATTACATTATCACTACCTTATTTTATGTCAAAAAGTTACGCCTTAGAAACCTATCGAAATACCAATGGGCGCGGCTGATATAGAAGTATTGAATACCGATGACGTCGTCGATACCCAAATATTAACCACAGAAGAATGCAATAAAATACTACAGAATGCTAGCGGGTTGAAAATATTTTCCTGTAATATTAGAAGCATTAATTGTAATTTTGACGAACTTTGTGCTACTTTAAACATCATCAACGGACAGTTTGACATAATAGTACTGAGCGAGTGCTGGTTAAAAAATTACACACCTGTTCAATATTTGGATGATTATGACACATATTATACCACTAAACATGTATATCAGAATGATGGTGTCGTTATACTTACAAAAAAATCACTGCATGTGTCGGTCGAAGAAGTTAGTCTGCAGCATGCAAATTGCATGAAAGTGCTTTTAAACAATGATACGGTAATTTTAGGGATCTACAGGTCGCCTTCCCAAAACAATATCACCCCATTTTTAAACTCACTGTCGCATATATTAGAGACAGAAACTAACAAAAACTGGGTCCTTACTGGGGATCTCAACATTGATATCCTGAAACTCGAGGACAGACAAACTAATGATTATTTGTGTCTTTTGGCAGAGCACGGCATGGTGTCAGTGATAAACAAACCTACGAGGTTCAATGCATGCCTAGACCATATTTTCACCACATTAAAATATAACATTCAAGGGATTATTTGCGACTCAGTTATTACAGATCATTATTCAACAATTTTCACGGCTGATTTGAAAAACACTAATAACAAAAATCCGAGGAAATATATTAAAAAAATTGATTCCGACAAACTGCAAAGAGAAATCGATTTAGTGAATTGGGAAGATCTATACGAACTAACGGACACAAACGAGGCAACTAATTTCTTTATAAATACAATCGAAATGTTAGTTAATACAAATACAAACATAACGATTATCCCTCATAACAAACGTAAATTAAAACCATGGCTAACTGATGGACTATTAAAATCAATTCGTAAAAGAGACCGACTTCATCGGCAATCTAAACTCAACCCGGGCGATAGCATTCTTAAAGACTCTTATATTAGATACAGGAATATTTGTAAAAAAGTCTTAAACATTACTAAAAACAAATATTATAGCCAAAAAATTAAAGATACACAACACGATGCTAAAAAAACATGGAATTTAATAAATGAGATTACTCATAGGAAAAAAGATCACTCTTCAAATATACAAGAAATTATTATTAATGATGAAGTAGTACCTTGTGACAATAATAATAAAAATAAAATTGCTGATTATTTTAATACTTTTTTCACCGACATTGGTGATAACTTGGCTAATGCAACAATGCGCAAATTAAATAGGTCTGAGGATGAGCTGGCAGATTCGTACAATAAGGCTAATACGCAACCATCTCTTACGTTTTCACCTACAAACCCCACGGAAATTGACAATATTATCAACAATCTGAAACCAAACAATTCTACCGGTACTGATTGCATTACATCCAAAACTCTCAAAAACAGCAAATACAGCTTATCTTCGCCACTTTCCTATATTGTAAACTTAAGCATGTCAACAGGAGTTTTCCCTAACGATCTGAAAATTGCAATTGTCTGCCCTATATTCAAAGGCGGAGCGAAGCACGATGTAAGCTGCTACCGACCGATCAGTCTCTTGAGTACAATATCGAAAATTGTGGAAACGGTAGTAAAGAAACGCATCGTTGCGTTCCACAAGGAAGCGTACTCGGTCCGTTGCTGTTTCTGCTATATATCAATGACTTACCTAACGTCGACTTAGAAGGGGGCGAAGCTTTGATGTTTGCAGATGATACTGTGATTATCTTTAAAGGCAAATCATGGCAAGAGGCATATATTAAGGCTGAACGCGGTCTTTGCCGAGTAAAGCACTGGCTCGATCACAACCTACTTACTTTGAATATAGCTAAAACAAAACATATGACATTCGCCATCAGTAACATCAATCGCCTCCAAGGTAGTATGCCAAACCTTCACTTACGCGACTGTGTACATGCTGACTACAATTGCCCATATTGTCCATATACGACTATTGAGAAAGTGAGTAAAATAAAGTACCTTGGAGTTATTGTAGATGATAAGCTCAACTGGAAGGACCACATACAGGGTACTGCATCAAAAGTCCGCCAACTTATTCACATATTTAAGGTACTAAGGAGTGTAATCTCAAAACCCTTAATCAAAACCATCTATTACGCTTTAGTCAATAGTATACTATCATATGGGATCCTTGGATGGGGTGGCGCGTCACTTTCAGCTCTAGATCCCTTAATTAAGGCGCAAAAGTCAATAATAAGGGTAATAAATAAAAAGCCTTTTAGGTTCTCCAGCGACCACTTATTTAAAGAGTTCCAAGTCCTAGACATACGCCAATTATATGTGAAAGTATCGACAATATTTTATTACACCCACACAGAGCGGCATATGATTAAATCTCATACTATCAGAACACGCGCAGTTACAGCCATGCAACATGATGTTCCCCTGATGAAAACTAAATTCGCCCAACGACATTTTTCTTTTCTAACTGTCCGACTACACAATAGAATACATTCGGAATTAAAAGTGAAGTTAGATACCATACGAGGAAGAAAATTATGACGGAATGGTTGATTGAGCTAGGAAGAAACGAAACGGAGAAATTAGTTAATTATAGTGCTGTATAAGAATACCAAACTACATAAAATTACTGCTTTATGTATATGTATAGATTATATGTATAAATGTATATATGTATATATGTGTATGTATATGTGTAGATGTATATGTTTATATGTGTATGTGTATATATGATTATTTAATATTATTATGTATATTATGTTACTAAATTATAAGTAGGTATATGTAAAATTTGTGTAAATATAGAGCTACCACGTAAAACAATGCTACATTATGTCACACTTACCAACTAAAAAAAAAAAAGGAAAAAAGAATACATACATAAAAGTCTACCTTAGTACGGGCATTACTCCAGCAAGGTAGATTTTAATCTTATTAATCTAGTATTATAAATGTGTGTGAAATATTAATAAATAATAAATAAATAAATAAAAAATCGTCGATAATGTAGCTATCTATCGGTAAAATAATTTTTGAAATCGGATAAGTAGTTTCGGAGTTTATTTCCTACAAACAAACTTACAAACGTTAGTTCTTTATAATATTAGTATAGATTAATTATATTTAAAATAATCGAAGACGTATTCACTTCAGTAATTCCGAAATAGAATGCTTTCCCTGTGTACAGATCGCGGTGTTCAATTACTGCTAATATTATATGTGAATTGCTGTTTCCAACTAGGACATTTTATACTGGGGGGCAATTCTTGAAAAATTTAGCATGCCATATTTGTCTATGGTCCATTTGATTTACATGGGCCATAGACAAATTTAGCATGCTAAATTTTTCAAGAATAGGGGGCCTGAGGTAGGTATAAATTGGTCTGCACGAACGGCGGCGGCTCGGGCGGGTTCACAAAGGAGCTCAATAGACACTGCGGACTCCGATACAATTATTGCGTGACAGGCAATTGTACGGTTCGCTGCTCAGCTTGAGTGCTATCTCACTTGTCCGCGGGCCGATTATTCGCCTGGATTCTGACTGATATCTGGCATATCAATAGATAACTGACTAAACACCGCCTACGGGATAATAATACTGGCTATCGTCAATATTAATTCAGGGTTTGATTGATTTTCTAATACAATATAGATTGATAGAGGGCCATCAAATTTAAGCGACACCTATCTGAATAATACCGGACACAGCCACAATAAGATATAATATATATATAATTCAAATTACGTGTATTGTGTAAATTACATTATAAATATATTATTATGTATAATGTAATATTAATAGTAGTAATATACTGTTTATTTGCACTTAATTATCCGCTTCATTTTTGGCCTCAGAAAATATGACCATATCACGGAATATCGAAGACTACAGTGGCTTACCACCAGGGAGACGAGGCAGGTTAGAACTCTCTGCCTCTTATATAGAATCCTCGCGGATGGCCTGCCGCTTTATCTTGCCGATAGGTTCACTAGTATATTATTATTTCTACCCGCTTTGTGAGGGTTGAAATGTCTAAGGTGTATATCAAAATCGGTTTATTTTATTCGATTTTATCTACGAAATTACAGTGAACATTAATATAATAGAACCTTGACATTAGCCGTCAAAAATAAATCATAAATTGAAATCACTTTATACTTACTTGATAAAACCTCTTGGAATATTTATGTTTATAAAAAAGACGACGATGAGATAAAGGGAGGGTAGAGGTTTGGAAACTGAAAGGAAAAAATATAAATAATATAGCACAGGAAGGCATTATAAAAATGGGCAAATTGTTTTGATAAGAACGAATATTTATATATATATATATATATATATATATATATATATATATATATATATACATATATATATATATATATATATATATATATATATATATATATATATATATATATATATATATATATATATATATATATATATATATATATATATATATATATATATATATATATATATATATATATATATATATATATATATATATATATATATATATATATATATATATATATATATATATATATATATATATATATATATATATATATATATATATATATATATATATATATATATGGATGCTACAGTGCAAGAATCTGTAAGTCTATTTTACAGTTTCTGACAAGCATTGAATGGTAATTTTGATCCGTAAAATTTTTGGTAAGGTTTAAACATAAACTAAACATAAAATTAGGATAAAAGTTGTTACATTTTCATTTTTTTTTTAATGGACTTAAACCAATTCTTAGGAATTTCAAGTAACTCGATTATTATTTATTCAAAGCCGAAGACTATTTTACGATATTTATTTTTGTAGTTTATTTCTTAAACACAATTGCAAATTATTCTACTTCTTCGAATAATTCACTTAAATTTTCCATTCATTAATATCTCCATAGTAATAATTTTGGTTTTCATGAACGAATTACAGGAGGTCTTTGCAATTCCTAAATTTGGGTGCTTTATTTTAAGGGGCATACCATAAATGATTTTGATTTCTGATTTTTCTTACACTTTCAATGAGATACAAATAAATTACTTTAAACATTTTAGGTTTTATATCGTTATTTCTTAAATTTTTACCATTTTAACATCTATGCTGTTGACCGTTGAGGAATCCTCTCGTTGGGAGCCAACCCTGGAGTGGGTACAGCAGACATGTGATGGTGAAATTCGGAATGGGCTATCATAATTAAATGCGTATACAAAATTGTGTGTCCGTGCTGTTGATCGTAGAAGAGTAGCCTCGTCGGGAGCCGATCCTGGGTGTAGAATCAGATCAGGCTCACCATAAAATGAATTGTTATCGAAAATTAACCAACATGTAAAATGTTCACTTTATATGATAAGAGGAAGTGGGTTAAATTCAGTTTTGACCTAAACAAACTAACAAACATTGCAAAGTAAATAAAAGCTTGCAAAAAAAAAAAACCTTTTTTAGATCATATTTTATTATTTCTGGCGAATCTCTGATTTAAGGCTCCAATAAGAATAAAAATAGTCGACTTTGAAAACCATAAAAAATATTACGTAATGAACTTCGCAAACAAGAATGTTAACGAAATTTGTATTTTAAATTCGCTTAAATGGCCAGTCCCGCAGTTTGGTCAATAACCACACACGCATGCTTTCGTTGTAATTAATTATCGTAAGTGAATTACGCGTGACGTGCACAGCATACAGGCATAAAAACACTGCCTACTGAGTCGCAAAACCTGACATCATATACTATCTTTTTAAATATACATAATTACAGACAATTCGCGTGCTCGTCCATTCGCGGTCTCATATTGTCATGCCTGGTGCCTGCCGGACGGCTCCGGTAGGGTGGAGCATAATTTTTTTTTTTCGAATTTCAGAATGGTACTTCTTCTGAAAGTTGTCGGTTATTATATGATTAAAAACTGTTTAATTAAATTCCTTGATATATTAAGGGAAATACTGCCCCAAGCCCTATAAAATTTGTAAAAATTGACTTTTTTTGGCAAAACTTTGATGTTCTCTGTAGTTTAATAAAACAGCAAACAATTATTAAAATTAAATTTATTTGCTTAAAAATTAATTGAATTACAATAGTATTAACACTATTCATCAAATAATAGCAAATTATGTTTGTTTGTTACATAGAGTAGTAGTACCAGTCCAGTAGTAGGACCATCCAGTTTCTCAAATAAATGACGCAACGTAAGTTCATTGGCATGTAACAGGCATATGAACTACTGTAACGATCTTTGCAAACTTTGTTTTATGCATCGCATCACTCCTCCTTTTGCTCCTGTATTGACCGCTGTACCGTCACAACCAATGACTACCAAGTTATCAAAATCTGCGGTCTTATCGTGTAAAAAGTCCATTATTTTCTTGCTCACAATTGTTGCTCTTCCGGATGATAATGCAATATGTCCCATGTATTCTGAGTTCGGTTCCTTAACCAAACTGATATGCTCCTTCACAACTATTTTTCTCCTAACTGAATCTACCATAGTCATAGTTTTGTCTTTGCGCCCGTCTAAGTATAAACCAAACAACTTGATTTGGAGTATTACAGGTTCATTTGTTAAAGTTTGTCGCTGCAAGTCGGTGCGGTCGTGGGTGGGGGGATATAGTGATGTGCTACTTGACAATTTTGATATACTGACCTTTGCGCAAGTTAATTAATTTATTTAAAGTCCGTTAAAAGATAATCTAATTATAATAACCAAGATAGAATAATTCGCGATTTCTTCGAAATTACTCCAACTGCAAGTGACTTGGGGCAGTATTTCTAATAGATCAATTTTAAAAGTATTTTGGTTTTTGGAGACCTATACCATAGATACAACTTTTGGTAATAGTTCCATTACGAAAAAATGGTTTTTATTTTTTTTCATACATTGACGCTCCACCCTACTCCGGATAAGCCAAATAAGAGAAGACGAAGATAAGCGCGTGCGCGTGGCGACTGCGTTCGCCCGATTCGCTCGGCCTGCTCGCAGACTCCAGCGCTTGGTATGGCGAAGGTAGTTACTGGAGGTGTCTGGTCAAGATTTCGCAACACTTCACGTCACGCATACAATTACATCATTTCTTCTTGCATATACATGTTCCGTGTCATACTCACGTCATGAGGAACTATGGACTAATTTACAACAATAGCTTTATGCAGCAGTGGTTTGTGTCTTTGCTGCGTGATACCGCAAATCGCTCCCGCATCATTTTAAAAAGAAACGGTAGCTAGCACTATTATATCTTTTTTAAAAGGAATTTTCTTTTTGGTTTGTTTCTTCGTTCCGTTTGATGATCCATTTCAAACAAACGTTTTTATTTATTTATACTCCGTCAATTTAATTAGTGACATCCTTGTTGTGGGTGAATCAGTACGACAAATTAAGCAACTTTTGATAGGATTTAAAAAAAAAAACAACAAAAAAAAATATTTAAAAAAAATTGGTTTTTTTTTTTTTAAAAAATAGTATAAAAAGATATGATAACGATCGCTATTTAGCGGTAAGTAAAATATCTCTAATATTTTCATTAGCGATATTTTCCCTACCGCTAGATGGCGCATCGCGCTCAACGCTTCTCAAACTTTTCTTCAATATATAAGATTTACGAAAAAAATCTTTTTTTAAAATCAAAAGTTGTTTACTTCGTCTTACAGATTCACCCACTAGAAGGATGTCACTAATTAAAAACTCAACCTGTATAGTAACTCACGAATTTATTCTGTCAATATGTATACCTATTTCCATGTTTTTTATAAACTCGATAAATGAGTCATTAAAAGTGAGTCAGTTAACAATCCAAAAAAAATACGTCTGTGAGGCAAAGGGGTGCTCCCGCTACCCCCTAACCCTAGATTGAAATTTAGCGCAACATACGTGGATGCTCAACTCCCAAAAGTCGTATTTGGATAGTCCCAATTGGTCCTAAAAAATCAATAATAAATATGATATTTTATTATACCTACATGTACATGTCCATTGTAATTACTTATGTACATTGACAGGTTAATCACGACCCAATATTGACTTTCACAGAGACTTCCTAATGAAACGACTTCCGTCATAGACGCCGGAAAGAGTAATTAAGGAGTAATTTCTCCTGAATTTCCTAAACTCCCGCCATGAAAACCTAAACGATCCACCCGCGAACTTTAAGTCAATTACGTGACGTTTTACCGGCTACGTCACCCTGTCAATCTCGAGGTTGAAAATAGTCAACTCTGTAATTTAATGGCTGCCAACCAAACGACCATGTAGTTTCAGTATCGCAACTTCTTTAATTTGATGAATTTCACTAGCTTCTTTAGTATCGCCAATTCAATCCATTTTAATTGTATATTGAATATATTGCATATAAGTTGAATTTAAACATTTTAAAATTATAATTCGTAGGTATTTAAATAGATTATTTATCTAATTTACTTTTAATCTGTGTGTATGTAAGTATGTATTGTTTATATGTGTGGCTATACATACGTACATAATCTAAGTATGAATATACGTATGTAACTGTATGGAATTCCCTGACCGGTGTGGCCATCATTATACTATTATTACATTTCTGGGGGGTGAGCGGCGGACTCCGGAATAACGAACAGCTGAGGTATGTTTAGGACAGCTGTCTTGCCACATAGGAGCGTACATCTTACGACCCATTCACTCCACCTTCGTGGACTTTTGGGATATTTGATTCCCATATAACAGTTAATTCTACAATAATCGCTATCTTCCGAGATAGGCAGTAAAGACATGGACAGCATATAGAAAGAGTATTGCCTGGTATGCAGCAGTGAAGGGACGAGTAATAGATAAGGAGATGGAGGTGAGAAGATTAGGTGACCATATTCTGTAATTTTACAACTTCAGAAGAAGTACGAAATTGCAATTTACTCTTCTGTACTGTGAAGTGATCCCTATGATAGCACACCTTTCAAAAGCATTCGCCTTCATTTAACCAACCAGTAAACTAAGATGATCATCTTGGAATACTTACTACTACCTAAACGGTCTGGAATACTTACTACTACTAAACCTACCGATCTTAATATTAAGATCCTTATATATACTCGTATCTCAATAACACGTAAAAAATATATTCTTTCATTTAAAATTCACATAAAAAATATAATTTTATTTCACGTTTCTTCGTGAAATAAAATCGAATATTAGTTGATGTGAACGAGTCAGGGCAATACGTTAGAATGGAAGGGGAAATGAACGGTTGTCATCTTTTCGCATTAAAACTACCCACCGAAGAGAAATGTAAAACGTGTATAAATTTATTCGGATGTATATAAGGTCGACAGGTAGTTTTGGTGCGGGAAAACGACGATCGTTCATTTCATATTCCGCTCTAATGTATTGCTCTGTCTCGTTCGGTTGAACTAACTTCCAATTTAAGTTCACGAATAAACGCAATCGGGCCTATTATTCGTTTTCGATAATTTATAAAATGATTTTTGAAGTTATGGTACACATATGTCCCATGGTACTTGAAGGGTTAATAATGGGAGTTCATGTGAGTTTGCCTATGTTAACCACCCGCTGATACAAATTGGGTCGTCTAAATTGGCTCAAAGAGGACGCCTTAGGTCCTAGGGTAATGGAGGAATCGTCTTTCACTATTACTTATACTATATACTAGCGCGCCGAATGTGAAAATTGTACATACTTTGTCGCATGTCTCATCAGTCAATAATTCACTCTCCATCTTAGCGACTTGACCCTGTTTCAGATCTTTTCATGTGACCACGTTTGTAAGGCATACACGGTAATTTCGTCTTTGATATTCAATTCTTTCCCATGTTCCGATTTCATTCTATTTTAACCCGCGATTTTATAGTACTTGGGGAATATATCCTGCAACGCGGGCTACATTATCGACATTCGTAGTACGGATTGCCACGGATTTGCCGCAGAGAGCTCGCACAGTAACTGACGTGACCAGTAATGGAAACCACTTGGAGTGGCGTCTATTCTCGACTACCTCCTCACGAAATGTGTACTCAATCAGAAATAACTCACGGCGCAGCCAGACTTACGACTTGAATTTACAGGCGATACGGGGCTCGAATTTTTAACCTTTCTATATTTCTGTTTTAAAACTACATTCATCATGAAACTTAAACATGAAACTTTTAGTAATTATTTAAAAATTGAGTAGAAGTGATAAAGAGTAATAAAACTAGTTTTTACACAAAAACTGCTTCGGCAGGCCATTTAACCATTCCAACTTACATCCTGACTATGTACCACATGTAGAGGAATAGATATATTAAATAAATATTTATTTAGATATTTCTTCTGCATTATATAAATATTATACAGACCTACAGCCTAATATATTATATAACTACTATATTATACTAAACCCTTATATTATATCCTAATATGTATTATAAATATAATTATCTAATTATTCATAATACACTTTTGCTTTATATACCCATTTTTCTGATCTACCTGATTTATCTGATTTACTAAGGAGCTCATGTTATTTCTAATATAAGATATTCATGCAAGCTTTTAAACTTTTCATAGAAGAAACTTTTAATGTTCATTTGCTTTTTTGTTCTGTCTCTTTTTTTCTAACAGTAAATCACTTGTAATGAAATGTATGTATAAGGTATAATAACGGAGATACTGTACACATATAATTAATGGTAAATAGTGTTAACATATAATAATCATAGTTTATTTTTATCTTTTTATAAACGCTGTTTGTTAACCGAATAAAATTTAAAAAAAACTTTTGTGTAAATAGGTCTTGCAAAAACTCCAACAAATATTTACCCTGTAAGTTTACTGTCAAATCAATTAAATTTAAAAAAAAATAAATGTCTTTGCTAGTACGACCTTGATATTTTGTAACATTTAATATTTTGGATATCGTATACACTGGTAAAGATAGACACCAAATTTAGTTTGTTAATCCAAAATTATAACTTAGTATACCTAAAACCACCGAAGCGGTTGAAATGACCGCTCTACACTTTCACTATGGATGTAGGTCATTTAAAATTGAATTATGCATATATGCATAATTCAATTTTAGTTTGTGCAGTGAAAGTTTGAAAAAAAATTTTTTTTTTCAAATATAGCATCTGTGTGAAATCGGCATTGTTACAAGATCTATTCGGAAAATAAAACGCCTTGACATATTCTTCGTCTCGTATTCTGGCGTCAGTCTAAGAAGATGACAAATATAACTAAATGTTTGAAGATTTATGAAGTCTTCAAAAAGGCTTACAATTTTGAACATAACCATCAGCATTTTGATAAAATTCTCTGTTTATATAAGGCGATTAAAAAAAAATGAAATGTGGCCGAAATGTATCCTTTGTATTTACAACAACATAATGAGTGGCTGGATAAATACGGATACTTTGGCATTACACCTGCTATAGTACCTCTAGTACCACCTGCAAAAAAATATTTAAGGCAGACCAAAAAGACATTTTTGGCAAATTCATCGCGAACAAGACAAAGTAATTAACTCCATCGACATAACTTGGAGTGTCGATGGAGCATTGGCGCGTGAGTTGAGTACTGTACGAGACACCATAGAACCTACTTGTAACAGCGATGACGCGCTTTCGCTTTTAGTGAAAGCAAAACTAACCATTCATAAATAAAAAAGATAACAAACATCTTTCCGAGCTACATAAAAGACCCAGTAG
Organism: Micropterix aruncella; assembly: GCA_944548615.1. Lineage (NCBI taxonomy): Eukaryota > Metazoa > Arthropoda > Insecta > Lepidoptera > Micropterigidae > Micropterix > Micropterix aruncella. Next base: position 34,319,242 of record OX155950.1, read on the forward strand.
CAAAAAAAGACACATATCCAATACTAAAGACAGTGGATTTTACCGAATTATTAGCGGAAGTAAGTCTCCAGGGTCTGCTGAATCATACTTCTTCCCGACTTGTAAAATTATACTAAGAAGTATTTGCGGTGATCCAACAAAATGATCTGCCAAATTTGACTTTGATAGGAAAATGGGGATTCGATGAAAGCAGTGCTAATTCGAGTATAAGTAGCAGTTGTATTCTAGAGAATTCAGAGACATTGATATGTATTTATTTATTTATTTATTTGCAGCTGTTATAAACAACATATACAAAAAAAAACAAGAACCTACAGATTAAAAATTAAAACTATAAATAGACAAAGACTATGAAATAAAGCTACAAACGCTGCAAATTAGGGGTATCCTCAGGATATCTCTTATCCTGGTTTTCAGGACACACCTATTAATTATTGATACATAGGTATATGATTTTTAAAATAAAATAACCAAATCAAATAAATCTTAAAACGAAAAATCCAAATAATCATAATCAAATAAATACACAAATCGAAATAATCAAAATCAAGATATTTAACATCAAATGATATTAAAAGAAAATAACGTAATTACATAAATTTAATAATCTACATATAATAAATCAAAAATAATCAAAATCAAAATATTTAACATTTAATAATCAGGTTACAAATTAATAAATAAACGAAGACAATAGTAATAATCCAATTAGCAATAGTTATTTTAAAATAAAATCAAATTATGACATCTAAATATCTTCCTTTAATAATAAACTTTTAAAGTGGTCCTTAAATACTGCAATTGATTTCGATCGACATCGTATTGACATCCTTTGTTCCGTTGCGGTTATTTACTCCTGCAAGTCTTAATATAGAAAAGAAAACTATTTGGCACAATCCTCGCCCTGGATCCACCAGGTACTGCAGACCTATACGGTTCCAATTGATGAAGGAAACTATAGATCTGAGCTACGCCGAGCAGAAATATATCCAACAGCAAATAGATCAGCTCTCTCCGGCTACTTCTACTGCAGGTGGCAAAATTTTCATAATAAAGCATGACGTACATTTGACAATGGTTGATGGTAAAGTGTGTGTCGCACACACACAAATATGTTATCTTTGTGGCTTTACTCCAAAACAAATGAATGATATCGACGGATCACTGAATAGAGCAGTAACCAAAGAAAGATTGAATTTTGGATATCGCCACTGCATGCATGGATTTAAACTTTGGATTTTCTCTCCAGGTATCCTACCGACTAGACTTCTAAAAATGGAGTACAGAACAAGAAGAGAATTCGCACCTTAAAGTAAGAAAAATACGTGTTCTGTTCAAAAAAAATAATTGCTGAAAAAATAATTGCGTGTACTGTTCAAAAGGCTGAGTTCAAAATAAATAATTGATTTAATAATTGACAAGCCAAAACAGGGTGGAAATTCAAATGATATTAATACGGCTAAAAGCTTTTTGCCATCCCTTCGCGGTCTGCCTAAATAACGGGCATAAACCAAGGCATCATACAGGTATGTGGAATTGTGCTAAGAACTATATCCTCTGGCTATGAAATAAACATCCCGGCCATCAAGTAATTTGATTTGCAAACCGCCAAAGAAATTATCAAGGAGTACCCATGGTACAATATGCCAGATTCAGTCCACAAAATACTAATACATGGCGCATAAATTGTCCGCCATGCAATTTTACCAATCGGATAGTTAACAAGAGAAGCTGCATATGCGAAAAATAAAGACATCAAATCGTTTAGGCTAAGAAACACCCGAAAAATGTCTAGGCAAGCTACAAACAAAGATTTTTAAAATAGGTTATTATGCTCAGACCCACTAATAAATAATAATCGGTCATTACAGAGAAAACAAAAATCTACTTTTAATGACGTAGTTCTGAGTCTTCTTTTGTAACTTTTTGTTAAATTATTTTTATGAATTTTGGATCTCTAAAATTGTGGTATTAATAAATAAGCCTGAAATTTAATTTTCAAATTGCATAAATAACTGATTTTAAAAATTATTTTATGGACAGTAAATCGTGATTTGAGTCTATAGGAGTACTTATGGTATGTTTCATTTATATAGAGTAGAGTAAGTGCGCGGCGTCTAAAAGTGCGCAGTGCCAGTATTTCCGTTTCGGTGAACCATGGGTTGGCAACGCTAATTTCATTTAGAAGGTGTCATGGCGGATTGTTGTTATGTGCAGTGACAGCCGGCTTGCGTGAACAACGTCGAAACCATGAGGTAAACTTCTTTTTTTATTGTTCTGATGTATTATTTTGATTGTTTGCAAATAGTATATTGTGAATAAATATAAACCAAAGTGAATAATTGTTTGGACCTTTCAATAAACATGTTTATGTTATGCGTTATGTCATACAAGGCATTTAGAAATATTTCCGATAGATAGCAGCATTTGATGGTGATAAAGATTTTGTATTAATGGGGCAAATGTGCGCAAAGTACGGTGGGGCAAAAGTGCGCGCACTTTTACCCCAACTGGGATTTCTTTTTCATTTATTTGTTTGTGCATTAGAACAGATATAAGTCCTTAAACATAATGCCTTAATTACAATAAATTCAATTACAGGATTATTTTACTAAATTAGATTATCGATTTTGTTTCAGGAAATACCAAAGGAAGACCGAGAGAAAAATATGTACTCCAGAGATGTTGGAAATAGCTCGAAAGAGACTAAAAAGGGGAGATTCAAATTGCGGCATCGCCAAAGATTTGGGTATTACGGAGTCTGCTCTTCGACAAAGATTAAAAAAAGGATTTGGCGTTGAAAAACTCGGACGATTCACTGCAACCTTTACAAAACAACAAGAAGTTGAATTAGCTGGTCATTGTAAAGACATGGACACTTCTTTCTATGGTCTTACATTCAAAGATTTAAGACGACTAGCCTTTGAGTACGCCGAATCAAACGGCATCGACCATAAATTTAACAAGGATTCTAAGACAGCAGGAAAAGATTGGGCATTGAACTTTATGAAGAAATATCATCTGTGTCTGAGAACTCCTCAGCAAACAAGTCTTGCCAGAATCATGGGTTTCAACAAAGTGCAACTGAATGTGTTTTTCAGTAATTTGTCCGACCTTATGATGATACATAAGTTCACGTCTGACAACATTTACAATATGGACGAAACCGGTTTATCAACTGTTCCAAATCACGTACCAAAAGTAATTTCTGCCACTGGCAAAAAAGCTGTAGGAAAAATCAGCTCAGCTGAGAGGGGTCAGTTAGTTACGGCCATCTGTGCAATAAGTGCTGCTGGACAATACGTACCCCCGGCACTCATATTCAAAAGAAAACGGACGAAACCAGAGCTAATGAATGGCGCACCACCAGCCTCTGTGATGCTTATTTCCGACAGTGGATATGTGAACACAGACCTTTTTTTGGTGTGGATCAAGCACTTTCAAAAATATATTAAGGCGACCAAGGACAATCCAGCCTTGTTGATTCTTGATAACCATAGTTCGCACTTGTCGTTGGAGGCTATAATATTTTGCCGAGATAACGGCATTCATATGCTGTCAATCCCACCTCACAGCAGCCACAAAGTTCAACCACTCGACCGATGTTTCTTTAAAGCACTCAAAACTTACTATGCAGAAGCTTGCAACAACTGGTTGGTCAGTAACCCAGGAAGAGTTATTACACAGTTCCAGATAGCGGAATTATTTGGCAAAGCTTATTGCAGAAGTGCTACGGTAGAAAAGGCTGTCAAGGCTTTTAAGATTTGTGGGATTGTTCCAATTGATCCTGGGATATTTACGGATGACGATTTTGCACCGTGTGCAGTGACAGATATGCAGCAACTTGATAAAGAAACACCGATACCCTCAGAAGCAGATTTGGAGGTCAATCACAGAATTCCGCTATCTGGAGGAGGCGATGTAGTCCCATCTACTTCAGGCTCAGCAACTAAAGAAGCAAATGCTCCATCTACCTCTGGTATTCAACAAACAGAAAACTCACCATCTGGAGAAACTCGGAACAATGCTTTGGCCACCAGCAAGCCACCGCCACTTAAACCAGTCTCTCCTGCACAAATCAGGCCGCTCCCAAAAAGGAAGGATGCACAGCAAAGAAGGAGAAAAGGACAAAAGTCCGAAATAATTACCAGCTCACCATTTAAAAATAATTTACAAACTTCCAGGGCAGTAGGTTCCAAGTTTAAAAGAAAAATGACCTCTACCGATACTCAAGCTAAGCCCAAAAAAAATATCAAAAATAAGGTTTTAAAGAGAGCAGCAATCTGTCCAGGGTGCGAGGAAGAGTACGAAGATCCTCCAACGGAAGATTGGATCGAGTGCAAAAATTGCAAAGAGTGGTGGCACGAGGCATGTTCCTCTTAAGAAGGCAAAGGCGAATTCTACTGTGACAACTGTTGAGTAGGGAATTGGCCTGCCATATAGTTATAACTACTTTTAAGTATTTTTAATTAGGCCTACAGTAGCCTACATTACGATGTTACATTACTTATTCATATTACATTTCAATAAATACAATATTCTGTAAACAAGCCATGCTATTTTAATTATTAATTATTAAACCCTAATCCTGCGAACTTTTACCCCACCAGATTCGCACTTTTGCCCCACCGGTGGGGCAAAAGTGCGTTTTTGCCAATTTTTTTAAAAAAAATTATCAAAAGTCCGGTGCTTACACTAGAAATGAAAACGTTATACAATTTTAATAGGAGTAAGATTGAGAATGTTTATCTTTTATAACAAAAAAAATATACCAAATTAAAATCTAAGTGCGCATTTTTGCCCCACTCTACTCTACATGTTATAATAAAACGAAAACACGTGTTATTTATTTTTGACCGCTTCTCTCATACTGCCGGAACCACTGTGCGTCGCTGCAGCTCATCAACTTCTATACCGTTCGACCGGTCGCTATGAAAATTGGTATATATGAGTATTTGAGCGCGGATATAACACGAGAAATGTCGGTTAAAACCACTAGTATGTTATCTAATTATAGTTGTCATTGTTATAAAATATTCGTTATCATAATCGAATAATAAGAAATACAATAAATATAATATCAAAGATCAAGAGTGATTAATAAATAGTAATAATAAAAAATAAAGTGTTGCTTGTCAGTTTAATATTTTAAAATAGTTCCCTGTATATAAGAGTATTGCAATCGCCGAGCAGCCACTTTTTTCTCTTTTTTTTGGAACTGGCTGACTGGGTGTGTCTTTTTTACAATTCGGAAATCTACTAAATGAGCATCTGCAAACATCTACTAGATCATCGGGCGCAACCACAGACACCTACCCTTAGGGAGGACGCTCAGCTCTCCCTTATTACATCTAACAAGACGATCAATGTCCCGCAAAATGGCGATTACCCAGCGGGATTTATTGTGAACCTTATGAAATTCTCGTTTAATAAGTAGTAGATTGTGATGATTCATGTATGATCATGTTTTGATCACTAGTTGTAGTGTAACTGGTGATCAAAATAGTCGACTAAGCGCTAACATCAATAACCTCGCCGTTGTCGGCTATAGTACGGCTTTCGGAATTTATCGTTTTGGGCACGGCAATATCACGGATTCTTTAATGCGTTTTTAAATCTCCATTGCCGTACTTAGGCTTTAATAAATGCACGACGTAAAAGCCTTCGATCGATAAGCTTTTACGGGTTATCGTTTCCCGCCATTTCTATCTGCGCCGGTCTATAAAACAACCCCCTTTCACCTTTTAAGGCTCCTGCGACATTATCATGCTTTCAGCGTATTTTACATGCAAAATATATATATTTATGTGTCGCCATTCGAACGCCTTCAGAAGGACATTTTTTTATTTCTTCGGAGTGGATATTGTTGAAAAATACCTCTTACCAAGTAGTTGCCGGGTAAGTAGACAGTTGAGTGGTTTATAGACCACTTGGAGTTGTCGATACAACCGGCGAACTTGTCACCTCAGGAAGTTTTAACTGTTTTTCAGCCTTCCGTGATATAGCCATAGAAGACTTAGGGACGAAACAGTCCACCGTCTAGTCATGAATGACACTTGCCCGTAACAGACTAACGCCTTACCGCCTTAACACCTTCAGCGGGCCGAACTCACGCCCTTAATTCCAATTTCGGCCAGATTTCTCCGCCCCCCTGACTCGAGTTACGGGTTCGAATCTATCGCGGACCACTGCGTCATTTGCCTGGCTGTTCACCCGGTGTCGGGGAGCCGATTGGTCGTTTAAAGAGTGGTTACCGTAACATTAACAACCACCCCCGCTCTATAGGAAACAAAGCCATTTACAGATTCCCCCGGTTATCAATCGGAATGCACAGTCGATTAGCTGACGCAGCAAGGAGTGCAAACGGTCCAGGGGCGCCTGAAGGACGATTTCCAGGAAAACTGGCACGCAGACACAAAGCCCTACCTCGCACCTTTACGTGGAGGCTACAGGATGGATGACCTATGAGTCGAGCCGACCTTAATATATGGGTCATAATGACCCAACTGCACTGGGCCCATTAGCTCCCGGTTAATGGACCATGACGAATACTCATATTTATATCTGATAGTATATGACTATCGCACCCCTGGTAGACCGATTCCAACCACAATGATTAAATGCAATAATCAAATGATGCCTGCATGCCAAATTTGAGTTCAATCGGATGAAGATAATAAACAGAGAGACATACACACCCACAGTCAGACTTCAATTTAGAAATGATCTTAATAGTCTGGTAAGGGGGGGGGGGTCAATATAGATAGTTCCATCTTCATCTCAAAAAAATACCGGCCGATCACCGGCGCTGCTGTTTGCCGATCACCGGCGCTGCAGCATCAACTTCTATACCGTTCAGCGGATCGCCGTAGACCAGTCATAAACGCCACCCGGACAATGCCGGGTAATATTCCAATAGTAATAATATATATCTCACTTTGTATGGCATTTGAAAATTATAGTACTTATAATCCCTGAAGCAAAACCACCGTGATGTTAATTAATTATTTTTAATACATGTTATTAAATTCCAGAATTCCACAACAATTACAACGCAAATCACAAGAGGCAATCTCCCGAATCGTAACATTGTGAAATTATTAATAAGCCCTGAAAATTAAATTACTGCACTGAATGGCCGGATTTAATGAGTTTTCAGCTTTCATTCAGGGGAAGGCTGCGGTGTCACGTAGAAGGGGAGACGCTTGAATGGGTGTTGATTAATTCGCAACATTATGCGGCACCCAGTCACTGGTAATCAATTTCATCACAGTCAAATTGCTAATACATTATAATGTGTACTCGGCGGACCGTATTATTGACACGTGTTTGCACGAGAACCAATTTATAATTAGCTACTCTGAGAACTTGGGTAGTACTATTTCTCAAAGGTGCACCAATCTGCAATTTAAATATAACTACAAGGACATCCATGTGTATTTTAGTTAATTTCAACATTCTAATTAACATCTATTAAATGATCATTTTATTTTTAGTAAATTTCAACATCCATTGAAAAAGCATAATTAGCATCGCTAATGTTGCCTAGTGGCATAATGTTGCATAGCAAACACCCCGGTGGCATAGTGTAGTATTAGGTCGCCTGATTTTACATGATAAGGTTACTGGTTCGATTCCCAGTTAGGTCACCATTTTCAGTCGGGCTATAATTAATGGAATTGTATTTCAATATTGATATAAACACTTTATAGTGGGGTTGGTCGTAAGAGATTGTCGTATGATAATAAACCCGCCCATCGTGAAATTCCACAAGAAAGAGAAGAACCAAACAACGTTCAATAGCGTATAGAAGAGCTAAGAGCTTCTCGCAATTATAAATAATTGAACGTTGAACATTAAAATCGTTCAAAATCGCAATGTAGGGCAAGGTAATAGGTTGGGATTAGAAAGTAAAATATTAAAACTGAGTATATATTTTATTGGAAAAAGACATGATTCTAGAAAAATGCAAAATAAACGTAGGTACGGTAAAATAAACGTAGGTACGTGAAAAAAACGTAGATACGCAAAATAAACGTAGATATGTAAAATAGGAATGGAATCATATTTCTTTGGGTTTCCTAGAAATTAAATATTAACACCTTTGCTGGGTCGCTGTGAAGTCTCTTTCTATCAAATCTGCTCGGATAATATATTGTATTATTACAGAAGAATATTTAGTCTTCTATTTTTGATTTGCAATTTAATCAAACAACTGTTATAACGGTATTTCAGATGTAGCTGTTCTAGTCATCATGATGTTACTACATTTAAAATAGGCGATTTTTATAAACTCTTGTTTTGGAATTCAAGCATTGGAAAGTTCGTTCGTCAGAGTGAGATAGGTTGGGGTGGGGCGTAATAAACACTTTCGACTCCGTGAAGCTTTAAATACAAATCCAGAGGCGAAATTCGTAGCTATTTTCATTAAAATGTATAACACGTCATTCGCGCCCTTCACCACCTTTGATAGCGGCATTTTCGCCGGTGCTCAAATTTTAAAGCAACTTTGCCAGGTGTGTTTATGAAACTGCTTTGTGTGGGAAAAGTTAATCGCAAATGGAAATTGCTTTTCCTTCGCCCTCTTACTTTACGTGTACGGGTCCGCCGACTAGTTTTACCAGTTTGCTTGTAGGTAATCATTTTCAGTCTCTGAATTACTATGTAGGAGTAAAAAATCCGCAATAATGATGTTAACACGATGAAGTACTTATATTTCATTTATTTATTATTTAGGAAATCATTTCTATAAAACATTGATTTTAGCTACATAAATAACAGGAACCGAATGGTAAAACCTTTATGAAATCGAAGACTATCGCGGTTGTTTGACATTATAAATAGGATAGAAAACGAATTTACCGCGTGAAATTTGTAGGACCCGACGTTTCGGTGACGTTGCAGCCGCCGTTGTCTAGGGTAGGGTAAAACCTTTACCTCTAGCTTACTCAATTAGGTCACCAAACTTGCACTAGACCGCTATGGGATGAATATCGCTCTAATAAGACAAAAAAATTTATTTAAAACGTTATTATTAAATAATAAAAACTTAATTGTCGTGAAATTTGGTCCTCAAAAATTAAATCGTAAATCCATAATAAAATCGGCATTAAATTTAATATAAAATTCCGTTAGAGTGAGACAAATAGAATAGAGTGAGAATTAGAACTAAAAGAAAGTTACCAGAAAAAAAGAGAAAGAGAAAGTAAATAACGAACAAAAAGTCTTAAGAAAAATATCAATAAAATGAATAATGCAAGTAATATAAAATTTAATATAATAATATAGGGTTAAAACAAATAAAATTCATCGTCAAAGCAATAAACAAGAAAAAATATTTTAAAATTTTTGGTAAGTAATAAAGTTTGTTTCTAAAATACAATCAACATATATATTTTTTTAAATATTCGAAATCTGTCCACGTAAGTTTTATTGAGTTATATTTTTATAACATTTGGTGTATGTTTAGTCTGTTGTGTTTTTGATTAGCATTTCTGTATTCTATTTTATATTAAAATAGAATAGAATAACTTATTGTGCTATAAAAATATTACTTAATGAATATTACACTGGTTTTATAAAAAATAACAATTTATGCACAAATGACGGACTTACGCTAACAGTCAACCATTTGATAAACTAACTCTTAATTGTCACCGTACAATAGACACAGAAGTAATAAGGTTATATATTTTTTTTAATATACAAAAATATATGTCAATATCATATACTAAGAATGCCTAGGGAAGGGTATAAAAGAAGACAAGTTGAGATATTTGGTTAGTGGCTATGTGCAACGAAGGTGAATGCCCGATAGAGTGAAGAAGCTGATTCCTTAAACGAGCAGAATGAACCGTAAAAGAGTGCGTTTAAACAGAAGAAAGATGTAACGGAATGGCGAGTGTGTAATCCCGGCTCTATCGAAGTGGAAGACCGAGGCCTCCCAAAGGGTGGAATTTCTCCTTGAGATAGGAGGGCGAAGTGGGTTTATTGAGCATGTTGTAGATTACCGATAACGTATGCAAATTTCTACGATCGCGAATAGGAATCAATGAAGTTGCTCACGAAAGCAGCTAACGTGGTCGCAAGTTAAAAACATACCTAAGGAATATATTTGACAGACGCTCCAGCTTATTCAAAATAACCTCACTGGCGTCTATATAACAAACATCACCGCAGTCAAGTATTGGCGTTAAGAGTGTGGACACAAACATTTCTTTATGACATATGGAGAGAAATCGCTGAATCCGCCGGAGACTACGAATACCATGGAAAATTTTAAACTATGCTGTGAATATGCTTATTCTAAAATTAATTTTTATATCCAAATTGATCAAGTTGTAAAATCTCAGCGTAAAGCCGGAAACATACTTACGTATCGTGGCGTGTCGTGCCGCGCCAGAAGCATATCAGTTTTATACATTTTGTATGGTTAGAGACACATTTGTGGGTCGTGTCGTGTCGTGGCGCGTTCTGTCGTGGCGCCGACTGCTATCCACCGATTGCGCCAGAGCGGTGGTGGGGAGCACCACGACACGCCACGACACGTACGTATATTTCCGCCTTAATGAATGAATGTCGTCGACCAAACGATGTGTTCACTCTGGATATTAAGAAATTATTTTCTATAACTTGTTAATTACTATAAAGAGTAGTTTAAATATTAATTATATTTCTTTACTAAAAAAACAACATTGCTTTTCAAGAGCAAAAACGCCTCGTTGAAAATTTGTGATTTCTCATAGATCAATTCTTCGCACAATTCCAATGAAAAAGCAACGCGGGAATTCGCGAAAATTTACCATTGAAGGATGAGCGCCTAAATAAATGAAGATGGATGTATAAACAAGCATTGTACGCGGCTTTGTCTCGCCTGCGGTTTTATTTCGGCCCACCTCCTCCGCCGCCGCGTCGCGTCTCATAACCGGCGCGAAAGAAAGGCCGAAAGGCTTTCCGGCACAAAAGTGCCAGTAAATCCCATAGCGCCACTCCTCAGGGGATCAATCGCGAGCGACATAAAAAATCGAATATCTCAATAAACATTCCGCAGAGAATTGGCAACGCCGCCGCAGCCCGCGCGTATAAATTTCAAAATGACATATTCCTGCCCCCGGGACGACGGGACGTTTTCAGATCGCGTTATGATAATCAGTCTTAGGGGTGATGTAAGATTACGAATATTGAGAAAATTAGATCGCTTTGAAAATCTGACAAAGAAAGTAAAAAAATGTCTTGAATTGGACTTATAAAATCAAATCACATTTATTGTCTTCAAAAACTTTTACATAGTTGTTTAGACATAATACTTTATATAGCCGCTTAATGTTAAAATAACTTTAAAATGGATACTAAATGTTTCACAAGAGACTCGCCACACAATTCATAATAGTAGTATTAGATACTTAAAACTATAGTTTGAGTCGTTGTGAGGTAAGGCGCGTTCTTATCACGTCGGGGTCACCAGTGTGAGAGACCACCCCTCACTAGACTCCAATTGCTCGTAAGTGAGGAGTGGTGTCATCAAGGGGTTTTCTCCGTAGTGAAAGTCGTTCTTGCTGATGTTGAAGTGGTTTATTGCAGAACGTAGTTGATGATTGCCAGGCGTAATGCTTTCGATTAATAAATCGCGGTGTGTGTAGAGTGTGCTCGAAGTATGTGGCGCGGCGAGAGTTGAAGATTGGTATCGCGGATAATGAAGTGACTGCTCGATGATGATGCGAGGTATAAACGCGGCGGTTGTCGACTCGAGGATGATGAACCGGTGTGGCTGACTGCCAGAGGATGATCACTAGGTGTCAGCGCGGAGATTGACAACTCGAGGATAATGCGTGGCGGAGGGTCGCCAGAGGATGATCGCGAAGTACTAGCGCGGTAGACGGTCACTAGCCCTTGGAGTAAATGGGTATTTTCATGGATTCATCTGTCTCTTTTGCAGGATTTTCGGCGACATCGACCTTAAAGTACTATAACTACGAAACTACTACACCAATCATAAAAAGAACGACTGCACAATGATTGCATTGAAATTTCGAATATAGAATATTGAAATATCATTTTGTAAAACAATTAGATAATTATGAATAAATATGAGAACGTCAAAGAAGTGAAAAAAACGCGGAACCAGATCTGGTCGTATCATATTCAACGGATAATTGTTTCAGAACCAGATTTGGTCGTATCATACTCAAGGGGCTAGAGGATGATAAATAATTGATCGAATGTATGGGCTTATATAGCGCATTACATGACGCAATGTTAAGAGCGTGAGGGAAGTGAGTGTGTCCGATTGAATCGATTAGAAGAAATTGACATTAGTCACCGGCTGTGTCTGCATTAATTACCGAAATTAGATGGAATTCAATTGCAGTTTATACGTGTATAATTTATTGTGTTTGCGATTATAGTTTCTAGAATCTAATGCTTTTGTTGACTTGATATGTAGGGCGCAGTCCCTACATCGTCATGAAATATAATATTAAATGGTCCTACGATAAGAAATACAATTATACAACAATAATAATAATAAAATAATAATCAATAAAATGGTAAAATTGTCAAGTTGAATAAATGAAATCGAGATGGAAATTGTCAGTCATCTAATTATAATTCGTTGATATTATACAATTGTCTCTCGATAAGGTAGCCTTTTAATTTCTATTTAAACTGGGCTTCTTTCCTGTTTCTAAGTATAATTTTAACATTTTCAGGCAGTTTATTCTAATACACCATTCCAGCGTAATTTGGATTTCTTTTGAACAATTCCAAAGATGGACAGGGTAGTGTTAAATTGGACCTACCTCTGGTGAAATAGGAGTGAATTACTTTTTGGGTTTTCAACTTTCCTATATTTCTTCATATTAACTTTATGCATTTAAATATGTATAGTGATGGTAGGGTGAGAATAATGAGGTTTTTGAAGTGACCACTATTCATGATTCAGTATTGTTAAAGTTGATCAAAATTCTTATAGCACGTTTTGGAGAGAGAAAATATGTTGCCTTACAACTGGAGTACACTGTGACCAGAAGGGGATCCCGTAACGAAGAATTGACTCGAAATAGGCAAAGAATATTATTTTGGTGTATTTAACACTGATCAATTTCCGTATTTGCCTTAGTAAGAATCAGGCGCTGGAACGTCTGTCGCTTAATTCCTCGTCATGAGCATCTTATGTTTTCATCTAAAACTAAACCAAAAAAAATATGGCTTTTAATATTGGCTACTGTGTTTTGCACAGATAATTAAATTTTGACTGTTCATTGGTTTTTTTCCTACAAGATAGGAGATAGATCTTAGATGTGTTAAGAGACAGATTATTTTTCTGAAACCAGGTATTTAACAAAGGCAATTCACTACATTATCTATTTCGACATCTACAAAGCTTATGCTGGTGTCATCTGCATACAAAGTTATATTGGAGTGAGCTACTACAGATGGCAGATCATTAACATATAAAATGAAAAGGGTTGGTCCCAGGATGCTTCCCTGTGGAACTCTGCTCTTCATTTCACACTCATAAATGGTTCTCTTCAATATGCCACCCTATTGTTCTCTTCAATTTGCAGTCGTCTAATTGTATAACTTGTTTTCTATTTAGAAGATAACTGCTGAACCATATTAGGCTATTTCCTCGGATTCCATAACTGTCAAGTTTAGTTAACAGTGTTTGATGGTCATCCATATCGAACGATTTAGATAGATAGTAAAAAACGGTACTCGAATAAAGTTTCTTGCCCATGTCATTATATATTTTTGTCAGAAAGTTGTTCAGTGCATCGATTGTACCTTTGTTTCTTCTGAAACCAAACTGAGATTACGTTAGGATATTTTTATTTTCTAGGTTATTTAACAACCTTGAATTAACTAGTTTTTCAAGCACCTGAAAAAAACAGGTAGCAACGCCATTGGTCTGTAGTTGTTTACGTCAGTTTTTGAACCTTTTTTACGTAGTGGAATAATTTTAGCAATTTTGAATTGTGTTGGAAAAAATCCATCTCGAAGGGATATATTGAATATACTCGTATATAGGCTAATTTATCAACTATGTACGAAAGTGTTAGTTTTACATGTCTATTGCGATATCGTCAATTCCTGGAGATTTTAAATTTTTCATGGAAGTCACTATTTTTGTTATTTCAACACAACAATTTTTTTTTCATTTGTTGTGTGAGGCTTTTCTAAGGCTTTTATAAAGAGCCTTGTAACACTCCGACCATTGCTGATCTAATGTGTTAGCCACCTACTATAGTTCGGTGCTAAGCGTCGTGTCATTTAAGAACCGCAACAGGCTTTTGGCGCCAGATTGTTTTACCTCCTCCGATTGGAGGTAATGACCAAGCAACAACAACAACATCATTTGGCCGCATGAAGAAAATATGTCTGCTATAAGGTATATTGTGCTCACCGGTTAGATTATTCTGTGAGGTGTTTGATTGAGGTATTTGAAAAATTTGGGAGTAAAATGTTGAACATATTCGCCACTTATCTTTGATCTTAGACTATATGGCCCTTTTGGTTCAGAGTGATGTTAGAGTAGCACTTTTTACCTTTGCCCATTTTCGTATTTAAAAGCTGCCATAATGCTTTTGTATTATTTTTCAAATTTAATATTTAATTTTGGATTAGATTTATTTCTGTCCCCGGAAAACTGCTGTCGAAATAAGACTTAAGTTTGTTGAAGAAAAGAGTGAATATTCTATTAGCATTTCCGTTTTCAAATTTAATAATATTGACCCAGTCGTCGCTGATAATTTTGCTGAGAAATATTTCTTTGTTTGTTTTAGAAAACATTCGGGTATTTTTATAATACACCTGATATTTTGTGGTATTAATAATTGAGAGGAAAATGCCTTCATGATGTGAGAAACCAGTAGAAGAGATTTTTGATGAAAGTAGATCAGTAGATAGGTTTGGGAATACGTTATCTATTAATGTGGCGGAGTGCCCTGTAATCCTTGTTGCAGTATCTAAATATGATTTTAAGCTATTCAGAATACTGCACAAATTATATTTGGCTACTGAGTCAACTAGAAAGTTTATTTTATTTTTATTTTTATTTTATTTTTATTTTTATTTATTTAGGAAACAAACAGTTACAACAGGTACTTATACTAAATTTCTTATAAAGCATGTGACAATAACCAAAATCATGTTTCCGAAAGTTAAACAAGTCAACAAAAGTTTTATATATAAATTTATAAATTTTATAATTAAAGAAAGAGAAGAAAAAAAATATATATTTAACTATGTTAATATACCAGGCGGGGGAAGGAAGGGAGATGTGGGAGTGAACGGAGATGTGGGAGTGAAGGGAGATGTGGGAGTAAAAAAAATAATATATATATATAT
This sequence comes from Micropterix aruncella, assembly GCA_944548615.1. Lineage (NCBI taxonomy): Eukaryota > Metazoa > Arthropoda > Insecta > Lepidoptera > Micropterigidae > Micropterix > Micropterix aruncella. The sequence continues at coordinate 34,334,590 of OX155950.1, forward strand.
ATATATATATATATATATATATACATATACATACATACATACATATATATATATATATATATATATATATATATATATATATATATATATATATATATATATATATATATATATATATATATATATATATATATATATATATATATATATATATATATATATATATATATATATATATATATATATAATATTTGATTGTAAATGTGTAAATTATTATTTTTTCAAATTGAAATTATGTTTATTACTAAATAAATGAAATGATAAAATAATGAAAGGGCACTTATCTGGTCTGTGGTGACCAGGAGTGACTCCACGCCTTATTCTTCTCTTCCTTCAGCGCTTGCTAGGTGTTTCCTGCTGTGGTATTGGAACTTGATTAAAATGGTAGCGGCAACACAATATATATATATATATATATATACATACACACACACATACACATACACACACATATATACATATATACACACATACACACATATATACATATATGAATTAAATGCATGGTTTACCGGAGATGAAAGTGATATTTATAAAAATTTAATAGATTTAACTCAAAATTTATCAGAAGTTTTTAATATTTCAACAATAGCTGATTTAAATGCACCAATAGAGGTTGCAAAGACATCGACGTCGGAAAATTTGGTGTTATAAGAGTGGCAGGTCCTATATAAGAAGCTATTGCGTGCTGAATTAGTTTTTACGATGGGAAGGTGGAATAATCTATGTGATCGCGTTTGACGTGAGGGAACACTTAATTTGATCTTCTCTACGATCGATATTGAGTCAACTGAATTATTTAATATTTTATGAAGATAGGAGAGGTCTATCAGGGATCTACGATTTTGCAGTGACAGCATGTTGTGTATTGTAAGGGATTCGGCATACGAGGACGGTTGTACATATGACATATAGTTTAAGCGTTTCAAAAATTTCCGTTGTACTGCTTCTATTCTAGAGATATACGTAACATACTGAGGATTCCAAACGACAGAAGCAAATTCTAAATGGCTTCTGACGTAGCAATTAAATAACAATTTCAGAGTGTCAGTGGATTTGAAAACTGTCGAGACTCTAAGAATGAATCCTAGTAGTTTATTCGCTTTCGTGATTGCATAATCTATATGATCAGCAAAGATCATTTTGCTATCGAGCATCACTCCGAGGTCTCGAACAGATGTCACTGATTCTAATTGGTTACCATTTAGAAGATAAGTATGAGGAATATTAGAGGATTTTCGGGAGAACGTCATGACATGGCATTTGCTAACATTGATGAAGATACAGTTGTTTTTGCAGTACTGACTAACGCGATCAATGTCTTCTTGGAGCAAAGCACAGTCGTCCAAGGTATGTATCTCTCTGTAAATTTTTGTATCATCGGCATAAATCAAAATATCCGAGTGATGAACGCAAGCGCTTATGTCATTGATATATAAGAGAAATAAAAGCGGACCTAAGTGGGAACCCTGAGGCACACCCGAGTGAATGTAGGAGAATCTAGATCGATGACTGTCGATGACCACTGCCTGAGATCTGTTACTAATATATGAAGAGATCCACCGCAATAAATCGCCTCTTATACCCAGAGCGCAAATTTTGTCAAGAAGAATATTATGATTGATCTTGTCGAAAGCTTTTGAAAAATCTGTATATAAAACATCGATTTGTGCATGACTATACATGGAATTTTGAATAGAACCAGTAAATGTAATCAGATTGCTTTCAACAGATCTCTTTTTAAAAAAGCCATGTTGCTCTGGGGTTATGACATCACGGACGATTGGGAATAGCAGATCAAACACTATTTTTTCCATAAGCTTGCTAAAAACTGGAAGTTTAGAAATTGGACGGTAATTATCAACCTTGTTACGGGACCCTTGCTTATATATTGGGCAGATATAGGCTCTTTTCCAACGATCGGGAAACACACCTTCGTTTAGTGACATTCTAAATAGTAACGTAAGAGGACGGGCCAGTGTTAATTCGCAATTACCGACGAAGAATGGGTGGATATTATCAGACCCTGAGCTTTTATTTTTGTCAACTTTTTGGAGATAATTAAAGGTAGTCTCTTCATCAAACGAAATAGTGTTGACATCTACAGATGTTTGTGGCAGAGGGTCACTCAAAGGATGATAAGTAGAAGGCACTGAGGGGTTCTCATACACAGATAAAAAGTACTCGGAAAATAATTCACAGATTTCTATGCCGGTTTTTGCTTCCGTGTCATTTAATATCATCATCTGTGGTATGCCCGGAGAAGAGCGTTTAGATTTGACATACCTCCAGAAAAATTTGGAGTTTTCCTTAATACTCTCCTCAGATTGCCTGATATAGGTTTCGAAAAGAGACTTACTCACGCGCTTTTGACGGCTTCTAAGTAAGGAGAACGTTTCATAATGAGCAAGATTAGCTGTTGATTTCCATTTTCTGTGGAATTTTTGTTTCTCTTTAATGATTTTAATTAATGATGAGTTATACCATGACGGGTAATTTCTTTCTGTGTACTTTTTAGATGGAACATATGTATCCATAATGCAGTTAAGAATGGAGTAAAATCTTTCAGTAGCCAATTCCATGTCACAATTACAGAACACCGTAGACCAGTCGGTGGCTGCCAGCTCATTGTTTATGGCATCAAAGTCGGCTTTTCCATATAATTTGACGATCCGAGCATTGGGCCGCAGCTGTCTGGTCACAATTGGGACATCGACCAATAGCGCCGGATGGTATTCATCGATAGGTACGAGAGGAATTGCACTTTTAACTTTACAAGTCAAATCGCTTAGCACGAGGTCTAATGTGCGGCCCAGCTTATTGACTTGGGAGTTATATTGGGTAAGATTTAGAAACGACATTGTGTCGATTAAATGACAACTTAAAATATCAGTATAATTAGAAGGTATTAGGCCAGGGCCAGGTTCGGAAAGAGACCATAGTATCTTCGGAAAATTGTAATCTCCCACCAATAGAAAACTGTCATCAGGGTGATTATTTCTGATCTCGATCAATCTCTGTAAGAATTCGTTGATGTTACTGGCATGATGACTATTAGGTGGGAAATAGGCACAACAAAGATGAATTTTGACCTTAGAATGCGGCAAGGAGATTGTAAGCCATAGGTCCTCTGCTGCGGAAGACCAATCGCTGCGTAAGGTTACAGGGATATGATGTTGGACACCTATTAAAATGCCGCCTCCACGTGAACTTCCGGTCGACGTATAATCTCTATCCCGTCTAAAAACTGCATAACGCTGTTGGTCTAAGATTTCCGAGTCCATGATGCTAGATATGAGAGAGGTTTCAGTGAGACATATTATACCGTAGTCTTCAGATAGGACATTATTAAATAATATGTTTGTTTTGGAGCGCAGCCATCGCACATTTTGGTAATATAATTCGATACTATCCATGAAAGTGGACAAAGCAATGGTCTGCATAAATCAACTGAGGGTATATTATAATTTCGGTAATAAGAATTGTGCACAACATAATTAAACGTTCGGTGTCAAAGATCAAATAAAGGTCTATTAGGAAACAGCAATAGATCTGTATACAAATTAATAATGAATATATAATATATGAGTGTAATGTAATAAAATACAAGTAGAATATATTATGATGAAAGTAAAAATACAATATAATGTAGTAGGATATGATATTATAGGGTGATGGCACTGTGACAAAGGAGTGTAGGAAGCCTGGCAAAGATAAAGTAATTTTTCGATAGATTTGTGAGAAAGCTATAAGAGTGAGAGTTAAAGTAAAAGTAAGATTATGGAAAATAGTAACATAAAAATAATTAAAAATGAGAGAAGAGCAATTATGAACAATTTTAGATATTTTTTTCCAAATCGGCAATTGTTGAAATGAGCTGAACCGGGCTAGTATCGGAGCGCCTGAGAAAAATCCTTGATCTAGATACCCACACGTATTTGATGCCTTTTGATTTAGCATGTTCCTTGGTCTTGAGTAGTAGGTTCTTGTTATCCCGCGAGAGATGGTAATTAATAAAAATCTTCTTTTCTTCTCCTGGAAATCCAATGTCCTTTGTAGAGAGCCCACGCTTTAGCCTAACGGCTGCTATAAGGTTGTCCTTTAAGTCCATTCTTGCAAGCTTGACGATAACAATTTTGGGTTTGCGGGCAATTTCGCTGCGAGGAGTCACCCGATGTGCAAACTGAACATCAGAAGCCTGTAATGGAATACCGAGGAACGCTGCTATTTTGCAAGTAACTACTGTTAGATTCTCATCCTTACGCTCTGGAATCCCAACAATTTCGACGTTATTCATGCGAGACTTTATGACGTTATTCATGCTTTTTTCATTTCCCGAATAGTGGCGTTAAGGGATTTAACCTCGTTCTCGAGTTCATCGAACCGCTGAACTTTCTGTTTCAGGAGTAACAGCTCTTGCTTGGTTTCCTCACATTGTCCTCTACAGGAACATTCTCTGACTTCCTCCCGCATTTGAACAAAGTCACGACGAAGGGAGCGAATTTCTTCGAGGAGAGGAGCAATCGCAGTTTGGATCTCCGTATTGCCGGAAATGTTGTGAGATTCATTCGGGGGTTTCCGGGTAGTTTCTTCCGCTCCAGGGATAATTACGTGGTGGTTCGTTGGAGTTAAGGAACGAGACCTATCCGGCGTTGATGTTGGAAAGTGGCTGCGTGTTATATTAATGTCCGTGCATATGACATCTTGTTTATTTTAAAATATTCTAATAGCCGTGAGAATCGACTGAAGAATATAGTAATAATCCTATTTGGCCATAGATATAACGAAAAACTATGAATACGGCTTTGCGTCAATTTTACTGGACTTATTGGAAAATTTTACTTTAAAAAACTATTTGGTATCAAAATAAGAAAAATATAAATAAGATAAAAACGAATTTACTGCGTCAAGTTTGTAACAACCAACGTTTCGGAGATGTTGCAACCGCCGTTGTCCAGGGTAGACTGGGTAGACGTTGACCAGTCTACCCTGGACAATGTTGCAACGCGGTTGCAACATCGCTGAAACCTCAGGTGTTACACACTTTACGTGGTAACATCGTTTTTTATATTATTTATAATGTCAAAAAACGGCGAGTCATCGAAGAAATATATCCTTTAATTGGTATGAAAACAAAGCAGTACAAGACATCAATGTGATTTTTTAAATTTGAAATCATGACATTCTTGTTTAAAATGTTTTTCTCCGAAGCAAATACGTTAAATAATAATTAATCTACATTAAATTAACCTTTTAATGACCTGTAAGTCATCGCTATTGGTGGGAGTTGACAAAGTAATTTGAAATGCAATCGATCACGTATGTACCATACTGTCGATGAACCTATTAGTGAAAACGAACAAGGTTTTGAGTTACGCTGCCATGACATGAAAACAACTTTTAATGTTCTCAACGCAATTCGTTATATGTACGTACATTATGTACCACAATGCCCTGGATCTTTTATCGTAAAATGGGATGTTAGGCAGGCCATAGAAAATCAGACCGTAGATGTCAGAGAAATTCATGCCTGAGAAAATCAGTAATCAAGCTTTTGTATCGCTCTCCATTTGTAGAAATGGAGCAACGTCATTCCGTTTTTTTTTAATACGGCCCAATTAAACTTAGCACCATAGACCACCCAAATTCTTAGTTTATATAGGTATATCGATTTTTCAAGAATAGTTGTAGAATGTGGGTTAACCAAACTCAATGACGATTTTGCATATTTACGAAGCCATTTATTAAAAAAATGAGCATGAGCACTAAATATATTTTTTCATGACATAAATAATCTTTTCCAACCTGCAAATTTTTTAGGGAAAAATATTCGTTTGGTTTCAGTACTTGAAGCAACTGAATTATATACGCTTTGAATGCAAATCTTTATGAAGGATAGTCTACATATTGCACTAAGAAAGTCTAATTTCTTGAGAGTGACGTCTAATTACATCACACTTTGGGCCATAACATCAATATTTTCCCCAATGCATTTACGTTTTAGACGGGTTAGATTTACCGCCCAAACACTACAATTTGAATTGATTGTTATTATTTATTTTTAAGATTTTTGTCGATCGTGGCTACCATACATTTTACTTTACCGGCCTACCAACCGACGAGGAGGTAAAGTATTGAGAGTGAGATAAAAAAACATTTCGAGATGAAGACGGATATATGTATTCGGACACCCCCGAGGCGATTAGGACCATTTCCAGACTGAAGTATGTCTGTGTGTGTATTCCAGCGTCCAAACGCTTCATCCGATTGAAATTTGGCATGCAGGCATTATTTGGTTATCGCAAGAGTTGAAAAGGTTGTATTTGAAATCGGTCCACCAGAGAGCGCGTTAGTCATATTTCAATCTCGACTTAGAGACATTAAATTCGGCATACAAATGCCTTGTTGCATCGAAATCATGGTGTAAAATTGGTTGGAATATCTTCTATACAAAAATAATATTTTTATTCTGCCCTATTTAAGAAATACTACATATTTTTTGGAAAAATATCATTTTGATACAACGGAAAATACTACAAATATATTACGAATTGGTGCAGGGGGAGGGGGTTGCCCTTACCCGGGAGGGCGAGGGGTGTTGGCAGGGGGGCGGCTTGTCTACTTGCCGAGAAAATCTTGAGGTGACACATCCTTTTAAATTTTTTTTATGCGTTGTCTGATTGTACCTATATATCTTTTCAAGGTAATTTGCCGAACAATATTAAACACTGATGTCAATTTAAAAAATTGGATCTCATTAATATGGCCACTATAATAATTTTGAAATATATAGTGCTGTTTCAATAGCCCGTTATTTAGGAAATCCATGAAATTAGGGAAATGTCGGAGACTTACAACATGTTCATGAGCTAAGGTCCAAAAGAGAAATGTTGAAAAGCCGGCGCGCTGATCGATCCAAATGAAGGCTTAATTTTTGTAATGTATTCTTGATTTTGTAATCTACCGTCATTTAAACGTATCGTGTCGTTAAGGGCTCCCTAGATGGTTAATATTTCTTGTCAAGCATTAGCGTATTTGACAAGCATGCTTGATGCCACATCAAGCATGCTTGTCAAGCATTCACACTCAATTGCATTTTAGTCACCACAGAGTGACCCAGCCTCTTGTCTGACCCTAGAGATTGCGCAAAAACATAAACGGTGCTGTATTCTGAGCAGTACCTACTGCGCAGACCTTGGTCGTCGCCTGTGCGCGAAACCAATGAAGCGCCTCGTTGATATTGTAAATGAGTTAACCACTTTGCTGCTATAGGTATTTTTTTTAAAAACTCAATACATAATAATTATTTATTAGGGACCTACTGATTCAACTCGAATAAAATTTTTACAAGTTTAAACATTTTGTAAAAGTAACTAAATGTTGCTTGCTATTTTTCCCTCGTTTTCACTTTGCTCGGTTATCGCTATTTATTTCGATCTTTATATTGATAACAATAAAATAAAATAAGACAAATTATTAAGCAAATATTAAAATCAAGATCAAAAAATCGCAATAGTAAAATTACAACTCTTCTGGCCTATTTAAAAATTATTGTTATTCTCTTATATAATAAGTTAATAGTAAAAACACATTTTTAAATACGACCTTTTATTAAAATGCTCTGTCCCTAGCCAACGGGGAGTTAATGGGCCCTTGCTGAGTTGGCCACGAAGACCCATTCTGTTCAGGGTTGGTCACATTCACGGGTCAACACCCATCCGACGGCCTCCACGCATGAAGTGCGAGCCTGGGTAGGACTCTGGCACTGGTCAGTTTCCCCTGGGAATCAAACTTCTGGCGCTCCTGGACGGTCTGCGCACCGTGCGGCGTAAGCCAATCGACTGTGCACTCTGACTAACAACTTGCGGTGTCAACTACAACGGGCGAGCCCGTCACCACAGGACGTTTTAACGATTTTTCGTTCTGTTGCCCTGCAGTGAACGTAGAAGACTTTGGACAGAACAATCCAACGTCCAGCTACGTCACAACCCGCAAGAAACCAACGCCTTACCGCGAGATAGCCAGTAATGTTACCTGGCGGGCCGACACTCGCGCCCTTGCTTCCAATTGTGACCAGATTTCTCCGGTCTCTCGATTGGTTCCGAGTTCGAGGTCGCTTGTGCGGTCCTCTCCCTTACGAAGCGGTGAAACGGTGTACGCCGAATCTATCGCGGACCAAGGCGTCCTTTGCCCGACTCTGAACCGGGATCGGATGGCCAATGGTCATTTCAAGAGCAGTCGCCGTAAGGTAGGCAACCACCTCCGCTCTATAGGAAACAATACAGTTCCCAGACTACCCCGACTGTTAGTCGGAGAGCACAGTCGATTGGCTTGCGCCGCTCGGTGCGCAGACCGTCCAGGAGCGACAGAGGTTTGATTCCCAGGTGAGACTGGTTGACCCAGTGTCCTACCCAGGTTCGCACCCCATGCGTGGAGGCCATCGGATGAGTGTTGACCCGTGAGTGTGACCGACCCTGAACACGTGGGTCATCGTGGCCACCTCATCATGGGCCCGTTAGCTCCCGGGCCCGTTAACTCTGACTAACATCTTGCGGTGTCAACTACAACGGGCGAGCCCGTCACCACAGGACGTTTTAACGATTAGTCGTTCTGTCGCCCTGCAGTGAACGTAGAAGACTTGGACAGTACATTCTACGTCCAGCTACGTCACAACCCGTGAGAGTCCAACGCCTTACCGCGAGTGAGCCAGGAATAAACCCGGCGGGCTCGAGATACTCGCGCCCTCACTTCCAATTGTGACCAGATTTCTCCGGTCTCTCGATTGGTTCCGAGTTCGAGGTCGCTTGCGCGGTCCTCTCCCTTACGAAGCGGTGAAACGGAGTGCACCGAATCTATCGCGGACCAAGGCGTCCTTTGCCCGACTCTGAACCGGGATCGGATAGCCAATGGTCATTTCAAGAGCAGTCGCCGTAAGGTAGACAACTACCCTCGCTCTATAGGAAACAATACAGTTCCCAGACTCCCCCGATTGTTAGTCGGAGAGCACAATCGATTGGCTTGCGCCGCTCGGTGCGCAGACCGTCCAGGAGCGCCAGAGGATTGTTCCCAGGGGAGACTGGTTGACCCAGTGTCCTACCCAGGCTCGCACCCCATGCGTGGAGGCCATCGGATGGGTGTTGACCCGTGAGTATGACCGACCCTGAAACAGAATGGGTCTTCGTGGCCAACTCAGCAAGGGCCCATTAGCCCCCTGATGGCTCTGACTGAACCCTGATGAACTCTGACTAACAGTCGGGGGAGTCTGGAAGCAGTACTGTTTCCTATAGAGCGGGGGTGGTTGCGGACCTTACGGCGACTGCTATTGAAACGACCATCGGCCATCCGATCCTGGGTGGACAGCCGGGCAAAGGACGCTGTGGTCCGCGATAGATTCGGTATACACCGTTTCACCGCTTCGTTAGGGAAAGGACCGCGCAAGCGACCTCGAACTCGGAACCAATCGAGAGACCGGAGTAATCTGGTCACAATTGGAAGTAAGGCCGTGAGTGCAAGCCCGCCGGGTAACACTCCTGGCTACTCGCGGTTCAGGCGTTGGCCTCTTACGGGCTTGTGACGTAGCTAGATGGTGGACTGTTATCTACGACTAATCGTTAATCGACTAATCTAATCTAACGACTAATCGTTAAAACTTCCTGTGGTGACGGGCTCGCCCGTTGTAGTCGACAACCCAAGTTGTCCCTAGCCAAAGCTATATGCAGAACTCATGTCATAGTGGAACTTTAAACGGGTTATCATAATTTAATGCTATACAGAGTTTCGTGTTTGTCCTGTTGGCCGTTGAAGAGTCTCCTCGTTGGAAGCCAAATGTTGGTGCAGCATGCCTGTGCGGTGAAACTTAGAACAGGCTATCACAATTGAATGCGTATACAAAATATCGTTTCTGAACTGTTTACCGCTGAGGAGTCCCCTCCTCGGAGCCAACCCTGTGTGCAGCAGCCATGTCATGATAAAATTTAGTAGGGGATATCCTAATTAAATGCGTAAGCAAAATTGTGTGTGCTGTTGAGCGTGGAATAGTATCCTCGTCGGGATCCAATCCTGGGTATAAAATCAGGACATGATCACCATAAAAATGCATTGTCATCGGAGCTGAAACAACATGTACAATTTTAACTCCATAGGATAAAAGGAAGTGGTTCTAATTCAGCTTGCAAGATTTGACCTAAACAAACTAACTAACAAACATAGCAAGGTAAATAAAAGCTTGTAAAAGGAATCACGAAACTTCATTTGTAATTTCGAGGGTTTTTTAGGTTTTTCCTGATTTCATTTTTAAAAAAGGTGGTAGATGAATATAAAGTTTTTTATTGTATCCAAATGTTTAATAAATTTATTTATTTATTTATTTAAAAATTAATTACTATAAAACATTGATTTGCTTACAAAAATAGCAAGAAACGAATGACAAAACATTAACCTTTTGTTATTTGATCCCATCTGGGACTAGTCCGTTCTAGGGTGGACAGGACTCAATCAAGCAAACTTGAATATTAAAATCAAGTTTGCTTGATTGCTCACAAATGTACAAGTTTTAGTAAAATCTAATAACACTAATAAAACCTAAAATTTGGTCTTCAAAAAATAATAAAAATATATAATAATAATAAAAATTTGTAATATAATGAATAATAAAAAAATATTAACACATCATACTAATATTATAAACGCGAAAGTTTGTTTGCATGTATGGATGTTTGTTACTCTTTCACGCAAAAACTACTGGATGGATTTTGATGAAACTTTACAATAATATAGCTTACACATCAGAATAACACATAGGCTATTATTTATAAAGATATATGGTTTTCTATCATCATTATCACAATTTTCCATCACCACGCGGGTGAAACCGCTGGGCGCAGCTAGTAATATAATAAAGCATGTATATAAATAAGTATGTTTATAAGTATTTTTATAAGATAAGGTGCGAATAAGACTAACGTCACCGCTCATCACAGTTTCGTTCACGTGGGGCCTGTTTTACTACCTTAATTAAAGCCACAGCTCTGACATTCTCCTCCCTATAAATACGGCATTCTGCTTTAGCGATAATCGATCGTCATCGTCAGCTTTGTGAGACATTAGTATAGACGCGAGCCTCGCTTCAATAATGCAGAACATGTAAACCCGAAAAAAATCACAAAAAATTCACAAAAAATACAATTTCCAATTAAAACATCAAATCAAATATTATACTAAATTACTCAAACCACAACAAGAAATTAAACTTGTCCGATGTCGCCCAATTAAGCAAAGCTTGTGATTGGGCGGACATTATATAAACACAGTGTACATTAATTAATTTAATTTTAAAGAGTGTTAAAAACAAAATCACAAATAAAAAGGGTAAATTAAAAAAAAAGGATCACTTAAATTGATCAAAAACACGACAGTTAATAAATATAATCAATTTAAATAATCATATTTAAATATTAATAATATGCAGAATATATAATAAATAAATTTCACGTGTTATAAAAAATAAAAGAATTGAAAAAAAAACCATAAAAACATTAATTCAAATTCAAATTCAAATTCTTAATTTACAAAAAATCATAGTATTAGTTACAAATGAATTAAACCTAACCTAACTGGATCGCACGAGACGTCCGCACTAAGGTAGGCTCAGAATCATAAAATTAAGTACGTACTGCCTAATGCTAAATAAAAAATTTCGTTGAAGAATGCCGTGAAAAATAAAATCAAGTAAAGTAAAATTTTAGTAAAAAATAAAATTTTAAATTATCTAAAAAGGTATGTGATAATATTAATAATAATATGTAATAATCATAAATAATAATAATCATAAAAATATGGTAGGTTAATAATATTGTGTTAGGAATGTTAAGTTAGATAGGAATAAAGCAAATTAATTTTTCGGTTTCTTTCCTTCCCTGGGTGATCAACCAGTGGGTTAGTCTTTTTTTGTTTATATTTATTTTTATATTAATACCTTGAGTATAAATGCCGGGTATATCCTTGTGGTGCCAAGTAAAGAAAATGTCTTTGTGCATGGGAACTATTCAGTTTGGGCACTATGTGGTTACTATTAGTTATCGCTCGTGTAATAATTTTATGGGTTGTGTGCTGGTGCAATTCTTTATGTTTATGATAATAGAGTATTATCGTTTTAGCAAATGTTTGCCGTACGTCAAGAACAGAGAACTCACGAAAAAGTTGCTCAGACGGGTATCTCAACGGTTTTTTGTTGCCAACTCTTAACAGCGCCTTCTGAGCTTTAACAAGTGGATTGAGGTGTGATAGTGCTGCACCGCCCCAACCAAGAATCCCATATGATATAAAGCTGTGAGCAAGTGCGTAATAGTACGTTTCCTCTAGTGTAAACATTATAAAGTACTAACAGCCTGTTCCCCGCAACACAAATCATTTTTACTTTTTACCATAAAAAGGCTCGAACACCTAACTAAGCCTAGGTGCGCACTTGCGGCCTGGCCGCGGCGGCCAGGCCGCGGCGGCCAACGGATACAACGAAATATATGGAATCGCCGACCGGGCGCGCGCATTTTGGCTGCGCGGTCTAGTGCGCGCGGTTGCCGGCGATTCCATATATTTCGTAAGATCTCGTTGGCCGCAAGTGCGCGCTATGCGGCAGTACTTAACCGATTTTTTTCCTTGATCTATATACCATAGAACTACTTTTCCGTATAGGGAGGTTTTGACATTCTAAAGAAAAAAAAAACGATCGACCCTAATGCTTAGTTATAAACGGTCAAAATTGCTTGACAATCACGGAAAATTCACGTCTTTGATCGTCTAGGGAACCCTTTACAAAGCTCTGCTATATGACGCATAAGCTGAAGGCACGTGTGCGGGGAAAATTGCCCATTAGAATTTATAATTCCGGCCGTCGCGCGTGTAAACATCGACGTCTCTCCCACTATTGTACAGTGTACACAAAACTAATTATTACACAGTCCCCTGTGGGTGGTTCTGTACGTGGTACGGGACATGTTGGAATATTCAGATCGCTTCAATGGAGAATATTCTCACTACATCTTGGGAGAGCAGAGCAGCCACGCCGCCCGCCTTTCTTCGCCGTAATTGAATTACCTGTTGTATAGAAACGCCGCATGCCCAGCCAGTCTTGCCGAGTTTTGGCCGACAGCCATGGATGTGCGAGCTGATACGACAGTATAATTACAGTGTAATTGAAACAATTTACACTTAGAATAGTGTATTGTGCAAAGCCGAATAGCCTATTACCCAGTTATCCTAAAAAGTATTTGTTTCCTAAATATCATTAAAATAACTCTTGAAATTTATACTACGTATTTATTAGAGTTATCAGATTTACTTTATTTATTTTTTTTTACTTTTTTCTTTTTCTCAGTAATAGTACTTTAATAAGTGTGCGCACAATATAAAACTTACAAGTGACATAGTCGAGTCTACCTTGGTACGGGCTTCGGCCTAGTTAGGCAGACTTTGTGAATTATGTTTTGAAACATTACTTATGAAAACAAATTTATTCTTATTCTTATTCTTCTCTTTATTTTAATAAAGTCTATTTTATCTAGATTTTTTGAAAATGATAGAAAAGCGAGTTACACTAATTTTGCCCTAAACATGTTGTCTCAGCAACACATATAAAAGTCATTTGTCCAAAGACCTTTCCGGTAATTAGCCAATAACTTATTTCATTTGAATGTTCATTAAGTAAATAAAGTCGATCAGCACTTTGCCTGAATTCTTGTTAATATGCAACGCAGTACGCAATGAAACGCAACGCAGCGCGCAATGATGCAAAACGCAACGCAATGAAAATTGGAATTTCTTACGCTCGTCATCTCATTCAATTTAAAAATCAAATTGCAAACGCGGGTCGCCGTGAGCATTCGAATTTGTATTTCGACCTAGTCACGCATCGCAAGCGTCACCGCTTTTAAAGGCCTTACTGTTCAATCAATGTATGTCGGATTTGAAATATTATTCGTGTCGCTTGTATATGAGATATTTCAACCGATGTTATTTCCACCCAAAAAGGCACCGGTGTACTTCATTACAAGTCTCTAAGTTCAATATTTCGAGATTGACGTATGACTAGCACGCCCTCTGGTGGAGCGATTTCAACCACAATCTCTTGAACTCTTGCCATGATTAAATAAAACCTGCATGGCAAATTGCAGTACAATCGTAAGAAGACTTTGGACGCTATCGTGGAAGAATTACACACACACAGCCAGACAAACACCTAGCCACACAGACATACTTTAGTTTGGAAATTGTCTTAATCGTCTTGGGTGGGGGGGGGGGGGGGGGGGGAGAGGGAAGGGGGTGGTAGGGGAGGTCAAAATGTAAATACTTTATTTCGATATTTTTTAAAAAATTTAACTTTTCGTACTTTAGTGCGTAATTTCGTTCTTTAGTGCTTTAACTTTAGTGCGTACTTTAACTTTTCGTCGGTTGGTGGGCCGGTAAAGTAAAATGTAAGTGATGCCCGAGATAAATGCTACCTAAGAAATTGGGGGGGGGGGGATAGAAACCGGCGTAGTAAGTCCTGTCAAAGGAGCAATAATATTTTATCCAAAATTCAGCAGAATAAATTATGTAAGATAAATTATGTAAGATAAGATAAAAGGTAGTTAAGTTTATAATCCAGAAATAGGTGTACTTATTTTTAATGTGGACAGGGAGGACGCGAAATAAGATTAAGTTGAAAAAGGGACCAACGAACCATAAAACCCATCCCTTTGAACCCATAATGGTCCAATCCCAAAACCTGGTGGAGGAATTTTTGAGTTGTCGGTTATATTAGTTGTTAATAGGTTTCATTTATGATAATACAAATAATATGTTAGTGTCCAAAGTATAAATTAACAGTACACAGTACAACAATAAAATAAACCGACTCAACAATAAAACAGTACAACAACAGAGCGACAAACAGTACAACAACAGTACAACGTACGAGTTGAATGATAACCTGTAAAGTGCATTCGCACTTCCTATCATAATATTCCCAAATTTATTATTATTATTATTCCTACAAGAACATATTATGGCACATTTGCAAAAGATATGGATTCGGTCGTTGTATGAAGTATTCAGTATTCAGTATTCAATTTATTCACTCAGAATATACAACAAAAGCATGAATATCAATTACAGCTAATTATCGCATATTAGAATTCGTGAGTTGCTAGTAATATGTAAATATATGTAGATATAAAACTATTAAAGCAGACATATTAATTTGACAATAGCGTTGACTACAATCGGCTTTACACGGCAGACAAATAAAATTTAAAAAATAGAGCTGAATCCATGTACATGAGTACACATATAAAATAGATTATTACATATAAAATAGAAGTTACATATAGAATATAAAATAGAAGTTACATATAAAATATAAAATAGGTTACAGACCGCTCTTGGACGTATCAAAATAATTGGGTTAGGTAGTAAGTCTCGTTACTACTCTTTACTGAACATTCATAGGTAGTCAAGAATTAACTACTAGATTGTCAAACTATAAATATAAATAATCAAAATAGAAGCCTAATATTTGAAGTAGTTAGTAATTCGAAAGATACGTAGTTAAATTATTCATATTGTCAGTAAAATGTTAAATAATCAAATTAAAGCTACATTATGCATTTTAAACTAAAATTACAGATATACGACCATATAAAATAATCAGACTCTACTTTTTTAAGTAATTTAAATGGGCACAATATTTGAAAAATCATGGCCCTCAAATTCGGCCAGATTATAGAAAGGGTGGCCTATTAGCATCTCCTTGATGTTTTTTTAAAATTTTATGTCCTCCAGCTGTTTATAAAATAGAAGCAAATCGTTGTGCAGTTAACTCCTGAGCTGTGGTACTACAATAAATTAAGCTGTCCTACTGGTCAAGAATTGCTATGGTAGGAATTGTTCACACAATTAGGAAACAGTGAAAAATTCGTTCTTTAGCAAAAGCAACACCTGTAGCGGAAGGTATAAACCACATTTTTGGGTTGTAATGTGAAATTCTTCTGCATACCAAATTTATTGCAGAAATTTACATATATGAAATCGAAGACTATCGCGGTTGTTTGACATTATAAATATGATGAAAACGAATTTATCGCGTGAAGTTCGTAGAGCCCGACGTTTAGGCGACGTTGCAGCCGCCCTTGTTTAGGGTAGACTGAAAAAGCTGTCAATCCGTTGTTCCGCGGGTAGGCCGCATACCGCTGCTGCCACTGCGTAGATTATAACGGTGGTGGAGGGGGGGAGGGGGCTTAGGACGCGCGAATTTTGAAAATCCGTCTTGCATACAATACTCAGAATATCCTATATTATTTTAAGAAGAGGGTTCCACGTAGAAGAGAGTTTGTAACCGTCGCGTCGTCTCTATTCAAGTTCGGTGTTCTTCTTATTTCAATGGCTTCCCGGATCATACGAGGAAAGTACAGTTGTTCCTTGGATAGCACGATGGGATTTTGAAACTGCAGCCAGTTTTTACTTCCGCCATCCAATGTATGTTCGCAGATCGGCGATTTTTCTCACTGAACGTTTTTAACAGCTTTGATGTCTTCTATCAGTCGAGTGGCTATGGGCCGTTTCGTTTTTCCAAAGTAGGCTATACCACAGCTGCTTTCGATTTATATCCTATATTTTATAATTTAGTTGTATTTTTTTTTCGCACATTCGGTAAATTGGTTTTCGCACTAAAATATATTAGAATAAATACATAATTACAATACTCTGGAGTAAGAGAATGTATCCTGAACCTATTTGATGGTGATGTGTAAAGGATACTAGTATGTTGTGCGTCGTAACAAGCTAATGCAGTAAATTCGAGAGCAACGTGCTTAATCCCAATGAAATTTCCTCCTGTCATGCTGGTTTAGCAATGAACGGAGATTGTTTTGCCTGGGGAGTTGACGCTCATTGGTAGCTTCGAGCTCTCAAGCGTAATACGCCAAGGGAAATTATACGCATTTCTTCTTCATTTGCTGCGTTATTAAATTAATTTGCTACAACGCGTGATTATTATTGGCGAAATCTATACATATATAAAACAAAGTCGGGTTTATTCGAACACTTATAATTCGAGAACGGCTAGACCGATTTTCATGGTTTTTGATTTGTTGTATTTGTCTCTGTCTCGAATAGCAGAATAACTATAAAAAATAAAATTTGAAAAATTTAAATAAAAGAAAAAACATTTTCCCATACAAAATGTAAATCCGTGTTTTTCTCATGGTACGTGGCATGTTCACTTGTCGGCAAATCATCCGCTTTATTTGTCCTTGCGCCTGATAAAAAAAAACGTCTTGCTCACACGCGATTGATATACTTAATTTTTGTACTTTTATATTTCTTTTTCTGTTATTATCTTAATAAAGTAGTGAACTTAATATTTATTTTGTATTCATAGTATTACTTTCATAACATCATAAATTAAGTTCAGCTAATCTGTAACACGACATTCATTGACTGTTAGGCGGTACGAAGTTCGCCGAGTCAGCTAGTATTAGATAAAAATGCTAGACATTTTAGTAGAACCTTCTATAGATTTAAATTAAAAAATATATATTTAGAACAATTTGGCCAAAAAGAGTTGACAATGTTGACAATAATGAATTGAAAATAATT
The DNA here is from genome assembly GCA_944548615.1 of Micropterix aruncella. Classification (NCBI taxonomy): domain Eukaryota; kingdom Metazoa; phylum Arthropoda; class Insecta; order Lepidoptera; family Micropterigidae; genus Micropterix; species Micropterix aruncella. Next base: position 34,352,221 of record OX155950.1, read on the forward strand.
GACAATAATGAGTTGACAAAAAGTTGACAATAGTTGACGAAATTCACGGCCCAGTGGCATAGTGGCTAGGTCACCTGTTTTTACATTGTAAGATCCCGGGTTCGATTCCCGGCTGGGTCACCATTTTCCGTTGGGATCAAATTAACGGAATTGCATTTTCAATTCGGTCGATCGAATGCAATAACAAGATACACACTTACAGACATGTTACACTCACACATACATATAACACGTCATAGTTGGGTTGGTTGTAAGAGGTTGTCATATGACAATAAAGCCGCCCATTGTGACATTTTCAAAATAAAGAGTATAAACAAACATTAATTCGACAATCTTAAAAAGTAACTTGACGTAGCAACACTAGCCCTTACGTCAAATGAATTTCGATTATGAATAATTTTATTCCTTATTCTTTTGCATAATATGTACAAATGACATTATAAATATTATTCAAAAGATCGAACTTTGTGCTTTATATTTATATGTACCTGTACTTTGCAGGTTCTTTGTTCCTTTTAGCTTTAATTGCACAGATGTCACGTTTTACTACATTGTGTAAATATATGGATTTCGAGTATTATGATAAACAGGTCGCGACGCGTCTGGGGAGAATAAAAAGTAAATGGAGGTGAAAATAAAAGTGTAGCACCATTTTGGGTAACTTTTTACTCGGGCTTACCAGGCCACGTGAGATAAGTGCGAGGGGAGAGCAGATTCGTACCCGTGTCACGTGCACACAACTTTTTATCAAAGAATATTTCCGATGGATTCTTCTCAGTAAAGTACTCTTCGGGCTGGAGGCGCAGCCGGCTCGGTGGAAAATACACTTCCACTGTTGTTTCTACCCTCGTTTAGTATAATTTCGCCGGGTGGCGGAGGGAAAGGGATGGCGAGAAGGGGAAGGAGAGAAGCGCGACGAGAAAATTATAAATGTAGATTAAATTAATTATATGACTTGTAAGCACGTTTATAAATGAAAAGTGGCGCTGAAAAAGAAGGGTCCATAAATGGGATTCAAAAAGCAAATCATTGTATATTTCTTATCGGCAAATTACCGGGGGAGTCAGAAAAAGTAATATTCCTATGACAGCGAGGCTGGACTAATCTGATATCACTTATCCTCACAAACGATGCGCCGGCTACTCGATCCCGAATGAATAGCGGAAAAATGGTGCCACGGGCAAACGAAGAATCTATCGTTAACTTCAAGTAGAGGTCTGTAGACTTTGGTTCCTAATGGGAGCTAATGGGCCCTTGCTGAGTTGGCCACGAAGACCCATTTTGTTCAGTGTTTGTCACACTCACGGGTCAACACCCATCCGGCAGCCTCCACGCATGAAGTGCGAGCCCGGATAGGACTCTGTTGCCTTAGGGCTAGTTTCCACTAGGAGTCTACCTTCTGGCGCTCCTGGACGGTCTGCGCACCGTGCGGCGTAAGCCAATCGATTGTGCATTCTGACTAACAGTCGGGGGAGTCTGGAAGCAGTACTGTTTCCTATGGAGAAGGGGTGGTTGCTTACCTTACGGCGACTGCTCTTGAAACGACCATCGGCAACCCGATCCAGGGTGAACAGCCGGGCAAAGGACGCCGTGGTCCGCGATAGATTTGGTTTACACCGTTTCCCCGCTTCGTAAGGGAGCGACCTTGAACTCGTAACCAGCCGAGAGACCGGAGTAATCTGGTCGCAATTGGAAGTAAGGGCGTGAGTGTAAGCCCGCTGGGTAACATAACTGGTTATCTCGCGGATAAGGCGTTGGCCTCTTACGGGCATGTGGTGGAGTTTGACGGTGGACTGTTTTGTGCAAGTCTTCTGCGTTCACTTCGCGGGAGATAGAACGACCAATCGTTAAAACTTCCTGAGGTGACGTGTTCGCCCGTTGTAGTTGACAGCTCTGTTTAGGTTCCTAATGGTTTCGTATAGCTTGGGAGGCGTTGGCGATTTTTATGTCACCTTGGCTTGCTCAACTCATGGTCAACTCCCATCCAGTTGCCTCATCGCAGAGGGATATAACCTGCCAGGCCGCTGTGAGCTTCTGCAACGGCTGTAATCTCCAGGATTGGAATCAGAGGAGGTCTGATAGCCACGCTGCCCATCCGGCGTATAACAGAGGGGGGATGTCTGGAGATGTATGTTTTCTATAACCTTGGATGTCTAGAGATGTATGTTTCCTAAACAATATATGTTTCCACCTGCATCATTTGTTTTTGAGACGATCCGTTGACCACCCGATCCCGAGTGACCATGGCGGGTAAAGGGCGCCTCGGTCCGAGATTTATTCAATATAAATTACCGCTTACGTCAGGTAGAGACCCGCAAGCAATCTCGAATTCGTGACCAAACCAGAGGACAGAGAAATTCGGCCAAAAGCGAGGGCGCGAGGTTGGCACATTGGATTCACTTCCCAGTGCCTCGCGGTAAGGCGTTGGACTATCATGGGTTTGTCGGCGTAGTTGTTGGACTGTATTATCCCTAGTTAATGAGCCCTTGCTGAGTTGGCCACGAAGACCCATTCTGTTCAGGGTTGGTCACACTCACGGGTCAATAACTATCCGACGGCCTCCACGCATGAAGTGCGAGCCTGGGTGGGACTCTGGCCTTATGGTTAGTTTCCCCTGGGAATCAACCTTCTGGCGCTCCTGAACGGTCTGCGCACCGTGCGGCATAAGCCAATCGATTGCGCACTCTGACTAACAGTCGGGGGAGTCTGGAAGCAGTACTGTTTCCTATAGAGCGGGGGTGGTTGCGGACCTTACGGCGACTGCTCTTGAAACGACCATCGGCTACCCGATCCTGGGTGAACAGCCGGGCAAAAGACGCCGCGATAGATTCGGTATACACCCCTTCACCGCTTCGTAAGGGAGAGGACCGCGCAAGCGACCTCGAACTCGTAACCAATCGAGAGACTGGAGTAATCTGGTCACAATTGGAAGTAAGGGCGTGAGTGTAAGCCCGCTGGGTAACACTCCTGGCTATTTCGCGGGTAAGGCGTTGGCCTCTTACGGGTTTGTGGTGGAGCTAGACGGTAGACTGTTTTGTCCAAATCTTCTGCGTTCACTCCAGGGAGATAGAACGACTAATCGTTAAAACTTCCTGAGGTGACGGGCTTACCCGCTGTAGTCGACAACCCTAGTTGTATTATCCCCAAGGGCTATATTTCACTGAGATACCATGGCGGCGCAGCCATCGCTGCCCCCAAAAAATGTAACCCGGCATCTGCTGCACCAAGCAGACACCAGGTGAGATACTTTCCGATACATCTGTATATATTACGACTAGTTGGTGGCGGCGACTGGTTGCGCCGCCATGGTGTCCCGATGGAATAGGGCCCTAAGACTTTGTTTTCAACCCGCGGTTGGAAGAACAACCTAATATCGTTATAATTTCCTGGCGTGCCGGGTTTATACGTAGCAGCTGACAACTCCAAATAAACTCCAGGTGGGTCGATGCAGGTACCTATGCCCAAATATTGCCGTACAGAAACCAAGCGGCTTCTTTGTTTTAGAGGCCGGGCGATATGCGGATCAATAATGATTCTCTATATTCTTATTTAATCAGCGAAGGAAGTGGATGAGGGTAGGTAGGAATATTAACAGGAATTGATCATGCATTGATTAATATTTTTTTAGAATATATCGAGAAGATTACCCAGCCACATACAGTTTAGTGTAAGTTCTGAGGAGCAACTAATTACAAAAGCTGGAATATTATTCATGTTTCTATATGCGTGTGTGTGTGTATAATTTAATAAATTTCACCGTTAATACATTTGACATATTAAATTGAAGATGGTAAGCATATACATAATTGCATGAAAAGTATAAAAATGTCACAGGATTCTGAACTCTTTGTTTTGGAATGTTAATTCTTTCAATTAGACATGATCTTAAATACTCATATTTTCTCTACTTAATGAACCATTCGAAATATTTTATTTTAGTGTCGCATACTAATTTGCAATAATTGTAATGTTTTTTTTGACCGTCGCACAAAGGTTTTTCAGCAACAAACTGTAAACCTCTGCCGCTAGCAGTGGCCATTCTTCCACCCGCATCGCTTTGTCGTTTTAGGTGGTATTCTGTGCCCTGTCTCTCTCAAATAAACTTTATTTAACACCCGACGCTGCGAAACGAAGCTCAGCGCAGAGTATTTTGATTCCGGAAATGAAAAAATACATCCCGCTCCAATTTTCCGCCGGGTTGCGGCACTTAATCGGATTAGCGTCAAAACGACGCGGAATTTCAAATTTGCCTCTAAGTACTTTAGTCGCAATGTAATCGAGTTAATGCACTCATGTCGTCCGCATTAAAAAGTAAATATACGGATTGAGAGAGCCGCAAATTATTTCGAATCCATGTCTGGCGGCGTTCACCTCTAGGATGAAGTGTTTAAATCCTAAGGGAAACGGTTTCCTATCATTAAGGTGGTTCCAACTCGTTAAAATCCATACCCCCCCCCCCCCCCCCGCCGTACGGATCAAACCTTTCGAATCATACGCATATTTCGGATACTAAAAATCACAAAAAAGTAGTTTCTGCAAACCAAGTGTCATATCTGTAAGCGACTGTGTGTTATTAAAAAAACAGTTTTGAGATAATAGTTTTGCTTACGTTTTAACGTTATTAAACATTTTTATTTTAAATTCAACACATGATACTTTAATAGACATAACACTCATCTTGTTGAAATATTTTTTAGGCAAAATGTAAACTTTAATTGTAATAGTTAACCTTATGAAAATCTGAAAATAATCGAGATAGTATAGAATCGAGATAGTATAGAATAATCGACCCAGTATAGAATTGAACTTTGTCTAAGTAATCATCTCAGTGAAGGTCTCATGACTAATTTAATACAATAGTGGGTTGCCATTCAAATTGTATAAGTAACTCAGTATTGCTTTTACCTTTCGCAATTCTTTTAGTGCAATTGTGGGTTGTGTATGAAATTGCATGAATAACTCAGTGTTGCATTTTTTTAGAAGTTAAAATTAAACTGATAAAGTCGTTTCCATTAACCTAGTGTTACCCTATGCCAACCTAACTCAATACTGAGTTATCATGATAAGGTGCATACTTTGGAAACTATTTTCTCTTTCTAGAAAATTGAGGATACTATTTCAGGAAACTCTCTTAACTTAAAACCAACTTTTAAGCATTTAACCCAATATTGTTTTCAGCTAGCGCTATCTGCCATGCCTCCATGTCAGTTTTATCAGTATCAAAATAAATAGAATTTGGTGGACCTTTCCTTTTTCAGCGGGCGATCGATCGATATTGAACGGCTCGTACTGGTTCGCGCCAAGCTTTGCAAGCGAGACGGTTTAAGAAATAGCGAAATAGCATCATTACAAATCTAAAATGAGACACTTAAATTGGGTCGTTTCAAACGTTTTAGCTTATAGGCGCTCGCTGCCTATTTTTCGATATTGAAGTTAACATGATAATTTCCTATTGAGTTTGATTCGACATATTATGTATAAAAAAAACTGCATTTACACTCAATTTTTATTTTCAGAAATTGTGATTAGTATTATATTAAAGAATAGACCGAATAGTTACTATAAGCAATGAATATACAATATCAGATATGGCCATGATTAATAGAGATTTTTCACGACAGGTAACACAATTTTATTTTGCTAAGCTCATAACTGAAAAACGTAGGTAACTAAATAAATAAAAATGACCAGAGGGACAAATTTGGTTTACCATGAGTTAGAATAATATTGGTGATTCATTCGTTTTAGCTTAAATAAGCGTTTTATATGCATGGCATTATGCGATTAGACCGTTATTGGCTGATTTAAAGATAATGTTTTGCGTATATTATCCTACTGAAGAAAGTGGCATAGATATGTAACTCATTTAAAAAAAACAATTTCTCTTGAATTTAATTGCAAATAAAACAATAATTCTCTAGAAATCAACCATACTCTTGTGTGTATGTGAGCGTTAACAAACAAAATAATAGGAGTCAAAAAGTTTAAAAAACATCTATGAAGTTTATCAAAATCGCAGCCAAATAATTCATCACTAAGGTCAATAGCACCATCATCAACGGTATTTTCACTAATTTTAAAACCATCGAGAAAGTATATCTCAAAAACATTGTTTTTTTCAAATTTAGCTCCCTCTAAGGTATAATAAAATAACTTCTCGGAAGCATTAAGTCGAAACTATAAACTTCGTGGCGCTGGTAAAGGGGGAATTTTGAGAGAATAGTTTCCTAAGCACTTGGCATTTCGACAAAGGAAATCGTAAGCTTGTTAGTCGCGGTTCGTAGGCTACGGCGAGGCTAAATCTCGCCCTTTTTAAGCGACCGCAGAGACAGACCAGAGATCTTCGAAAGAACAGACCGCAGTAACCCGCTTGGAAGCGTCATTTCTTCAAAACCTCTATTGTATATACTCATAGTTATAATTCTTAATAATATATTAATATTGACTATTTTGACTTTTATTATAATGATATTTTTAAAGTACATAAACCACTTACGTATACTTATAGTAATGAGATAAGCGTTACTGTGAATAAAATAATAAATTTTGCTGCAAGAATTGCTACATTTATCAGCACATATATCAACATTATATTTAGTAGTTGTGAATTTATTGCAGGTTGCTTTATAAACTTTGGCCTCTCGGATCACGAGACACAATCAATTAATATAAAATGCTATAATAACAAAGGCAGAGATGTCCGAGAAGACCACGTTAAAAGAAACATCACTGACTCTGGGCTTTAGAACTTCCACGCGGTTTTGAGAACCACTACTCTCCTTTTTATAAATAAAGCATCCAAAAGTTTCAAATATACTTGGTGGGATTTATTGTGACCGGAGGTTCAAAACGCCTAAATGAATTTTCAGTCTCCATTACCTATTTGCTAATAACTTTTCCTTAAGTGTGATATTAAGATAGCCAGTGTAGACAACGTACAAGCCAAACTGTACACACATCTTTAATCATTAGGACCTAGAAAATTTACTATGTAATCTTGCTACAACATTATATGTTAAGCTTTCGTTTCCGCGAAAGAGTCTTTTACCACATCAACTAAAATTTAAAGTGACTGATTACTAATACTTATAGTGAACATCAACTAATAATCATAGTGAGTTCTGCCGTTAAGGTTTTATCGAGTCTACTCGTGTAGCCCCATTTCTTTATGTCTGGAGGGAGGAATATTTATATGGGCGACGGAAACTATCCTGGCAGAGACATCATCCACGCTCAGCGCCGAATTTAGACTTGATAATGCCCTAAGCTATTTGAGCTATTGCTGCAGTATATTTAGGTATGTATGACAATTGCTCACTCGAACTATTTTTTGAGGGACCCTAAGAAAGTGGAGGCCCTCAGCTATAGCTTGTGTAGCTTATACGTAAACCTTGCACTGTACACGCTGCACACGAGTTCAAGAATAATTTAGGATGTGTTCCTAAATAAAATAAACAATCGATATTACGACTCGCACTGTGCGCTAGGCGCTATAGCGAAAGAAGTTTTTTTCAAACCCATGAATTTGGTGCCATCTTAAAATAGCACATGAGTAGGCACCCCTGGTTTGACCCCCCCTCCCCTCTATATCCAGGGCTGACTGTATTAACGAAATAACGAAAAGTTTATCTGTGTCGAGAGTCGACTTCTGTTTCCCATTGCCCACCCGTTCCTAGTATGGGCTGCCAGGTGACAATTTATTTGCCTCCCAAGGGAAAATCAATTTATTTAACTTGCTTCTTGCCAACAATATTTAGCTTGCTTCGTATATAATGAAAAATGCCGCCCTTGCTTAAGCTAACTGTATAAAAAAATCTGTTGTGTAACCTCAAGACTTTCCAGGCAAGCAGACAACTGAAGACGAGACGTACTCTTACAGATCTTCTCCTCATTAATTCACTTTTTACCCATAAACTCGACTGCCCTGATCTGCTCAGTTGTTTCCCGCTGAACGTTCCGTCGACCCACAGAACTCGTCGTTGTGATGTCTTCCGTCCGCCGCATTGTTCAACCAATAACGCTCTATTCTCGCCGGTGCCCCGTATAATGCACTCATTTGTGAAAATCGTTAATTGCTTTGATGGTATGCTTCTCAGTAAATCACAATTCAAGCAACTCGCCTCTGCAAAAATAACTGACTAAAAAAAAAAAAAAACACCAAACTGAAATTAAAATAAAATATTTAAGGTATTAGAAGAATATAACAAAATAGGTAAATTATCAATAAGTAGAAAACGTTTTTAGATTTATATCAAATAACTTAATGTAATATTATCTCTAGTACGTAAGACTGATGTAAATCTGTTGTTTTTCAAATAAAGAGAAAAAAAAAAAAAAAAAAAAAAAAAAAAAAACACCCCCACGCGCCAAACCCGTAACCCGCAACCCAACACTCCCCCCTCTCAACCCTCCCCATAAACCATATCCCCCAAGCACCATCACCCCAACACCACCCCTAATGCCCCCCTCCCTCAAACCCTCCACCAACCCCCCCTCCCTTCCCCACCCCAACCCTTGATAAACTTGAGACGTTCTAAATGGCTTTCCGAAGGTGGATATACTGTAATCTCTCCGCCGACTACCGAAAAATCTGGCAACATCGGCTAGTCAGAGTGTAGTCGGAATGGTTCGCATTTACGTCCTTCGGGTGGCTGGGGTACAGTTGGGGACTGACCTAAAGGTAAGCGGTGGCTGAGGTGGAAAGACCGGTGTTCGGTCTCCCCACCACATACATTAGTGCTGTGACATCAATCGCCAGGCGCTACTCAACAGTAATAGGTATAGGTATGCACACTAACGAAAAAACGCGTGTTTTACGAACGCCGGTTTCCATACCTCAGCCGCCGCTTACATTTAGCTCAGTCCCCAACAGTAGGTAGACGTGCGATCGCGATCTTTAACATTCCTATTATACAGGACTGCACAGGGAAACGGAAATTATTGAACGTTAGAGGTGGCAGCACTGCAGTTCCAGAAGTTGTTGTAAACGCTTTGCCATTTAGTAATCATGGAGCATTTGAGTCGCGGAACGTGCTATCGGAAATCGCGAAGCTGTGAAAGCGCTTTAAATGCAGGGTGATAGTGTGACGGCTCCGCAAAGGGGCTATCATTTTGCCAAAGTACAACTTCAGATTTTGAATGATTTCGAAGATGCGAATTCGAGAGATTGAAACTACGACAGCCCTTCTCAGGGCCTTAGGAGTGTTATTTGGCAAAAATCCCGGAAAGGTATTTTTTAAATTTTTTCCCAACATAAACTAGTTTCAAGGGTTGTATTTCGCCAAACCCTATAATGCATCTTTTAATACATGAATAAAGCATTATACCCAAATTTACGCATTTTAAGGACGGTTAAAAAATCAACCCTCATTGCACCCTTTTAGGGGAGGAATTTAGCGAAACCTTCCATCACGTCTTTCTTTGCTTCATTCATGTTCATTTCCCAAATTGCAAATTACCTAATTTAACCGTTTCTATAATACATTTATTTATTTACCAAAATAGAATTGATATTACAGACACTATCAAAGTCGTTAATTATTATACTTGTCTAGCTTATAATCATATCGAATTATTATCTAACCTTTATTATTATTACAAGATTCTACTGATTTAGGAAATTTAGAGTATCTATATACTGCATATCTACCTAATTATTTGACTGCTCAGAAAGCCAATACTGTAATTTGTAGATGTTAACTGTCTAAAAATCCAATTCTGGCGCCCCAAATGTGGTGCATTTAGGGCACGGGGCGTCCGAGCCGTGAAACAGAATTAAAATATGTTAGTTCCAGCTCGCGAACAATACGTGAGTAATAGCATGTCAGTATTTAGCGGGTACAAACAGAGAGTTCTCCTAATAGTGATTAAATTATCAACGAACTCCTAAGCAGTTTATATATGATCGGCGGGCTAAAATTGTGAAGTCCATTTTCTCTCTCGGGGATGGAATTTGGGAAAATCATGGAATCATACATCTTTCTTCGCTTTTTTAGAAATGCAAACTGTCTAAATTTGAAATGTGTATTATAACGTGTTTTACTGCCCTCCCTCCCCCGTTTCAGCTTTTAAGGGTTAAATTTAGACAAAACCTTTGAACACGTATATTTTAAGTCTCTGAATTGTCACTTTTCAAAAATTTCCACTTTCTTTAAATGAATAAATAAATCTCGTTATATCGGTAGCCCACATATATGGACAGATATGTGAATGCTACCTCAAACCATCATCACTACAATCTACGTTGAGTGCAAACTTCGCTTGTGAATGGAGCACCTGATTCATGCAACACTGAGCATTTTCTTTCGGAGATGAAATATGTCAATGATGTCCTTAGGAGAAATGGTTACTGAAAATACAGAAGTAACTCTGAAACCCAGCAAATCACGAGCATTCTTACCCGCGCCATGCAAGGGCGTGACAGATCGAAGAAGTAAGTCGCTAAACAATGGGAACACATATTGGATAGCGAAGTTAACCACTGAGTGCTGTTTCAAAATCCCAACTGTAACTATTACCATGAAAATTTTTACTTTTCCCCATGAGAACCTTGAGCTTCAATAGAGAGGACGGCCATCAACTCCCTACAAGAAACCTTTTTATGAAATAATTTCAATGGCCATCGCCGAGCACAAGAACGTAACACAATATAAAATCGAAGACTATCGCGGTTGTTTGACATTATAAATAGGATAGAAAACGAATTTACCGCGTGAAATTTGTAGGACCCGACGTTTCGGTGACGTTGCAGCCACCGTTGTCTAGGGTAGACTGAAGAGCTGTCAGTCCGTTGTTTTGGGGGTAGGCCGCAAACCGCTGCCGCCACTGCGTAGATTATAACGGTGGTGGGGGGGCGGGCTCGGAGCGCGGGAATTTTGAAAATCCGTCTTGCACACAACACTCACTGTATCCTGTTTTACGTCTTTGCGTTCGGCGTTCGGCGGCGGAAACATTTTAAGAAGAGGGTTCCACGTAGAAGAGAGTTTGTAGCCGTCGTCTCTATTGAAGTTCGGAGTTCTTCTTATTTCAATGGCTTCCCGGATCATGCGAGGAACAATTCTACTTTCCTCGCATGATCCGGGAAGCCATTGAAATAAGAAGAACTCCGAACTTCAATAGAGACGACGGCTACAAATTCTCTTCTACGTGGAACCCTCTTCTTAAAATGTTCCCGCCGCCGAACGCCGAACGCAAAGACGTAAAACAGGATACAGTGAGTGTTGTGTGCAAGACGAATTTTCAAAATTCCCGCGCTCCGAGCCCGGCCCCCCACCACCGTTATAACCTACGCAGTGGCGGCAGCGGTTTGCGGCCTATCCCCAAAACAACGGACTGACAGCTCTTCAGTCTACCCTAGACAACGGTGGCTGCAACGTCACCGAAACGTCGGGTCCTACAAATTTCACGCGGTAAATTCGTTTTCTATCCTATTTATAACGTAACACAATGTACAGTGAGTATTGTGTGCACTGCGGATTTTCAAAATATTCGCGTGCTCCAAACCCGCCGCCCCACCACCGTTATAATTTGCGAATTATCAGCACTAGTTTGCCGCCTACCGCAGAACGACAAATGACGATTGACAGTACTTTAATCGATCCTAGACAATGGCGGTTGCAACATCGCCGAAACATCGGATGCTACAAACTTCACGCGGTAAATTCGTTTTATCATATTTATATAGTAACCGTCTATCATCAAATGTATCAGCGCCCCGCAGATTAGTTTCTGCAAACTTTCGATGAAATTTAATCAAAGGATTACTAGCGCTTCGCGTGCCATTAAATGGTTTTTAGTTAAATTTTCGGTAGCCCCCAAGTCCCCGACAATGTAAACGCTCGCCGTTTTAATATTTTCCTATTACTTTTACTTTTACAGGGGCCGCCCGACACGTAATCCGATTTTCCCCAAAGTTTCGCGGCCGCGCCGTTCCCTCTCTAAATCCCTATGACAATTTAATTGACTTAATTTTAAAGCATTCATAAAATGTCTCTTTACGAGCCGGCGGAGAAGTTTAACGGGGGTATTTTTTACACCGAGTAAGAAAAAAGTTATGAAACCAAACGTGTGCTGCCTACCGTATGTAAGACTATTATTATATAAAATAAAGGTAAAAAGAACTTTTAAAGTAGACGGGTTTAATTTTTTTTTTCAATTCAATTCAATTCTTTATTGAGAAATCACACAGTATTACAGTAATAATATTTTTTTAAATGTATGCAGATTTACAACAAATAAATCCGGTTACGGATTTCAATAAAATTACATAAATTACGTTTTTTTTCACTACTTAATAAAACTAGCGTACCTTTAATTTAATTTTTTTCAATTTTAGAAGTACATAAGAGTCGAGTATGCAGGGTAGGTGTATGTGTTTGTGGGAGTGTGTTGAGCGTGTAAGTGTGGAGTGTGAGCGGGTATGATATTAGTAATGGCGTATATAAAATATAATAATAATAATAATAATAATCAATAAAAATAGCTAAAAACCAAGTCAGCTTATTGTATCGGTTAGGGTTTGATTTACGGAGTATTTGTAAGTGATTATGGAATTATTAAACATATCAATACCATTTAAATGGGTATTATAAAGCTCACAACAGCGTGTGAGTACTCCATTCCTTGATTCATTAGTTTTAAAGCGCGACAATCGAAACAGGTTAAATTGGCGTGTGGTCCTTATTGGGGCGTTAATATTGATCGCTCCCACCAGGTCAGAGCAATCGAATATACCGTTCATTATTTTATAGAGGCACAGAGCATCATTCAAGTTGCGCCGATAACATAGCGAATTTATTTTAAATAGTAAGGCCGCCTCATTAGTAGTATTACAATAACTTTTCGTCTTGAAATTTAAGTATCGAACGAACTTATTTTGTATATTTTGCAGTCTGTTAATGTGGACCTGATAATGGTGAGAGGTGAGATCGAACAAACGCATTGTATAATACCTTCAATATTAATGGATCGGTGAATGGTTTCGATGCGCGAATTATGAAGCCAAGCATTCTACTAGATTTTTCGGCAATAGCTGCAATATGAGCCCGAAAGCTTAATCTGTCATCTAAAACTACACCCAGGTCCTTAATAGAAGTGCACGTCGCGATAGGAATGTCATCGATCTGATATGAATAGTTAATCTTGGTTCTATTTCGCGTAAAGCTTATGTGGAAACATTTTGCTACATTCATTTTTATCCTGTTTTTGTTACAATATATTTCCAAAGAGTCGAGATCCTTCTGGAGGAGAACACAATCGTTTTCAGATTTAATAATTTTATATATCTTTAAGTCATCTGCATACATCAGGAATTTTGAATGTTTGAAGCATTCACCGATGTCGCTAACGTACAGAATAAAAAGTATAGGTCCTAAATGTGATCCCTGTTGGATACCAGAAGGTATCAATTCACATTTTGACATAACAGAACCGATGGAGATGCAATGCGACCTATTTTTAATATACGATACTAGCCATCTGTAAAGGCCACCTCTTATACCAATAGAGTAAATCTTTTTTAATAATATGTCATGATTTACGCGGTCGAATGCTTTGGCAAAATCCGTATACACGATGTCAATTTGTATTCGATTGTCCATATTCTTATTTAAATACTCCGTAAATACAGCTAAATTAGTATCGACTGACCTGCCCGGGAAGAAACCATGCTGTTCATTATTTATATGTTTTTTAATGTATGTAAGGATAGAATCACATATAATTTTTTCATAAACCTTCGCAAATGTGGATAATTTTGAGATAGGCCGGTAATTTGACACATTTGACTTGTCTCCGCTTTTGAAGATTGGTGTTACCAATGCATATTTCCATAGAGAGGGTAGAGTGCCTGTTCGCAGAGATTTTTTATATATAATATTGAGAGGTTTAGATAATGAGTAAGCACAATGTTTAACGAAAAAGGCAGGTATATTATCGTACCCTGCTCCTTTGCTGGGATTTAATTTTAAAAGATAAGCTAGCGTCATAGTTTCCGATATGTTCACATCTGTTATGGGCATATCATTATGATGGCAAAGCGCAGCTTCATAGTCACCGTGATTTGGGGAATGTTCATAGACGGAGTTGAAATAATTAGAAAATAACTGGGCTATATCATTTACGTTACTCGCGGACAGATCATTATAATGCATAGTCTGTGGGAAAGCGGGACTTGACTGTTGAGTTTTGACATAACGCCAAAAAGATTTTGCATCGTTTTTTATATTTTGCTGAGTCGCATCAATATACTGATTAAAGCAGTTTTTCGTAATAATTTTCTGTCTAGCGCGTAGGATGGAAAAGGATTCATAGTCTAATGGGTTTTTATATTTTTTCCATTTGCGGTGGTACAGTGATTTCTCCTTAATTACGTATATAAGAGGTTTACTATACCATACGGGGTAGCCATTGCTATTTATTTTTTTAGAAGGAATATGATCTACGATAATTTTATTTAAAATTGAATAAAATATTTTCACGCATTTATTTACATCCATATCAATAAAGAGAGCATCAAAATCATGACTGTTAATTATTTCGTTTATATCTGTGTAGTTGCCTTTTTTGAATAATCGATAGATGATATGCTATAGATGATATGCTAAAAGCTAGACAAGTTAATTAAAAAGATTAAAAAACACGACTGTTGTTACAGAAAGTGAATGGATACGCCGGATTTAAATATATATAAATTTCGCATTTAGTAAAACGGCTGCTGTATCGATATTAAATATGCCTGCGCGATTTACTGAATTGGTTTTTAAATTCTCATTCCGATAGTGCTATCTCCTTTTCCTATCCCCTCTCGTTAACTGAAGTAAAGAAGAGGAAGAACATCGCCGGCCGGTCAGTCTATCACCGATTGTGTTCGCTTCGATACCGCCCGCTAGACGTCCGCCGCCGCGCACCTGCGTTGTAACCCGCTTTTAAAACCCGCAAATAAGAACATTTAGTGCTCGTGAAATATATATATATTTGACAATTAAATCACCGCCGCGCTGTGAAGTGACTTGAGAAGCTGATTTACCAAGCTGCAAACGGACATTTAATAAGGTAAACGAGATCCCATTTTTCCAAACTATTCTATACCAAAGTTCCGCAAAATACAGTTCACTAACCCTTTTATTCCCAAATTAAAATCCCCGCGCTACCATTTGATGGCCCTACGATCCGGATAAAAGCCAATTCAGTATATTATCATATTATTTGTGTAAAGTTTCAGTTTATATCAAATTCGTTTCAAACGGGGTTTCGTTTCATATAAATAATTGTACTGATTTCGCAGTTCGTTCTCACATATTAATTTATTGTAAATTTATAAAAATATATTATATATATTATTTAATATATTTATATACATATATTTATAAAAAAGTAATAATTTAACTGCTTTATTCAGCCGCTTTTATTATTTGCACCGCTCATATATTGCTTACCGCTCATATAGTTGCTTGACGACAGCTCTAACCGCCTTCGTGTCGGTTTGGTAATTATTATTCGAATCGATATGTAGGTACAATTTATTTCGTTATAATAAAATATTACTTGCGTATAGGTATATTTAATAATTAATTTATTTGTACTAAAATATTATTTGAGTATATATTGCTTGAATATATTTAGGTATTTTATTTACTCGCGCCGCTAGCCTGTATATAGGTTTTAATTGATAATTGAAACTATATAAAGGTAAACATACACTATACTACTTTATTATTTTATTTGACATTTATTTATATGCCACTTTATTTAAACATAAAATTCCTTGCTTCACTTTAATTACAGTATATTTAATCGGTTTTCTGTGATCTGTCTTCTGCAATGTCGGAAAGAAGGTTAAAATTATTAATCGCAAAGAAGGAAGAATTATACTTTCGCTTAAGTAGTATTGCAAATCATGCAAACGAAGTTGACACATCGGACCTTTCAAAGGAAAGTTTTTTGAACGAGTTAGAGTCACTCGAAGAATTGAAGAGTAAATTCGAGCTAATTTTAGATGAAATAAATAACATCGAATTAGAATTGAACCCTAAACACGCCATTAACTACCAACCACTTTCATCATTCGATGATTTATATTGTCGTATAAAACGAGTCGCAAAAACTTTATCTTTTAAGGAAATAAAGCCACAAATACCTCAACGCGATAGACCAAAATTGCCTGCCATACAAATACCAGAATTTAATGGTGAAGTTAAAAACTGGCCATTGTTTTATGCTAGTTTTAAAAATACTATACACGAAAACCCGGGTTTGGCTGATTCTGAAAAACTCTATTATTTAATCGGTAAATTGACCGATAAAGCCCGTCTGGTCTGTGCAGGAATAAATCCGTCCCCTGAAAATTATTCTTTAATATTAAATGCTCTTATTGAAAAATACGAGGATAAAAGACTTCTCGCTACGTCATATTTAGATCAAATATTTAATTTTAAACCGCTTATTAACGCGTCGGCGAACGATCTTGAAAATTTTATTGATAAGTTTGTTTCGTCCGTATCCGCTATTAAAAATCTTAAGTTCAGTGATTTAAGCGATTTTATTTTATTATATACAGCGCTTAAAAAATTAGATTCGCATACAGCTCGCGCATTTGAAATGGAGAAACGTCGTTTAGAGTTACCGACCTTTAATGATCTCGTTTTATTTTTGCGCGACCAAATTAAAATAATGCATAGAACACCCACTACCACATCGCCATCACAAATATATAAAAAACCAGATGTGGCAAATAAAAATAAAATTAATAAATTTACGCATTCTTACATTAATACTGAGACTTCGCTCGCGTCTTCTCAATCTCAGTGTTCATTATGTACTACGCGTCACGAACATCTATATAAGTGTTCGGGATTTCAAAAATTATCACCTAACGATCGCTTTAAACACGTTAAGATGAATCACTGTTGCATTAATTGTCTCAGTGCCAAACATCAAACTTATAATTGCAATTCAGATAGTCATTGTCGGAAATGTCAACGCAAACATCACACAATGCTTCATTTCGAAAATACCGCTCCTAATGTTGGAAACAGGGCGTACACTGCAACAGCGACAGCTGTTTCGCGCGGCGTAGACGCAGCCTTACCGTCTCGAGCGGACGACGTAGCTTTGTGTACGTTGTCAGCTGACAATAATGTCAGTAACTTTATCACTCCCGCTTTCACAACTGTTCTTCTCGCGACCGCCCGCGTCATAGTGGTTGACGCATGCGGCAACGAATGTTATGTTCGCATGCTATTAGATAGCGCTTCGCAAAGTAATTTTATAACCCGCGATTGTTGTACACGTCTTGGTCTGACATCTTTTAATCTGCCCGCATGTACTCACGTTAAAGGTATAGGAGGATCGGTGAAGCCTATACAAAGCTCTGTCCGAATAAAATTTTCTTCCCGCTTTAATAATGACGTCAGTTACGATGTCGACACTTTGGTTGTAGACAAAGTGACTGAACGCTTGCCCTCCGCCTCGGTCGACAGTTCCGCACTATGTAATTTTAATCATTTACCGCTGGCCGACGATTCATACGCAACTCCTGGTGACATCGATATGTTAATAGGAGCTTCTTTGTTTCCGCACCTCTTGTTACCTAGCAAGGTTCAAGGCCAAACCACAGGTATTTCTCCATACGCGTTAGAGACAGTTTTAGGCTACGTTATTCTAGGAACCGCACCCGCACTGGTGAACTCGTGTGTTACCGTTTCGTGCTGCGCCGTAGATCCTCTGGACAGTTTGGTCAAAAAATTCTGGGAAATGGAAGAAATAAATGGACTGCCCATTCTCAGCCCAGATGACAGAGACTCTGAGGAGATTTATTCTCGCACTACGACTCGTGACGAGACTGGTAGGTATTCCGTCGCTCTACCGTTCAAAGGAGACATATTCTCTTTGGGGGACTCCGCGCGTACCGCCGAGAGGCGATTTCTCTGTCTGGAGCGCAAATTACAAGCTTCTCCTACCTTGAGACAGGCCTATGATGACGTCATAAGAGAATACCTAGAAAAAGGTTATTTATCACCCGCCCCTCCTGACATGGAGGCGAACAAAGACCATCCCGCTTATATTATCCCGCATCACGGCGTCATTCGAGAAGACAAAGTGACATCGAAGTTACGCATCGTGCTCGACGCGAGCGCCAAAACAAGTACGTCTGTTTCGCTTAACGATATTTTATATAACGGCCAAAATTTACAAGGCAACCTCTTTAACATAATTTTAAATTTCCGCTTGTTTTCTGTCGCTCTTTCAGCAGACATACGACAAATGTTTTTGTGTATCGGGGTACACGAGCGCGATCGCAGGTTTCAGCGTATATTTTACCGTTTTTCGCCCGCAGAACCGCTTCAAGTATACCAGTTTAACCGCGTTTGCTTTGGGCTAAAATCCAGTCCCTTTCACGCATTGCGCACTATCAGGCAACTCGTCTCTGATGAAGGTGCTTCTGAGGCCTTCAGTCAGGCCACACAGACCATAGACAACGGTTTATATATGGATGACTATGTTTATAGTGTGCCGGCCGAAGATCAGGCCATAGATGTCGCTAGACAAATGATAGGATTGATGAAGGCAGGCCAGTTTGACCTTGTGAAGTGGACAAGCAATTCTCAGTCCGTTTTGTCGTCAATCCCAGAGTCACACCGTCTTATCGCAGTTAAGGAATTCGATATATCCGCGCTACATAAAGTTCTTGGCCTATGTTGGTCGCCCGCAACCGATTCTTTTACTATAAAAATTTCTTCGCCAGCTGAAACTTGCACCAAACGCGCCATATTATCTTGTGTTGCTAAATTATGGGATATTATGGGCTTCGTCGCTCCTGTTGTGCTATTCGCTAAGCTCCTTATTAAACAGCTTTGGCTCGAAAAGCTTGAATGGGACGATCAACCTCCCGCTCATATAATTAAGCTATGGAATCGATTCCGCACCGAGCTTCCAATGCTCAATAAAATAAATATACCGCGCCACGTAGGTATCACGGTCGGTAGTGTTGTCACTGTTTTGGGGTTCGCGGACGCCAGCGAGAAGGCGTACGGGGGTGTTGTATACCTACACGTTCACAATGAGGGACAACCAAACTCGGTTCATCTAGTCTGTGCTAAGTCCAAGGTGGCTCCTATGAGAAAGGTGGTTTCTCTCGCTCGGCTCGAACTCTGCGCCGCATTGATACTTTCAAAGCTCATGCGCATCGTTATTGATGTTTGCTCAGCTCGCCACCCCATTGGTGAAATTTACGCGTTTTCAGACTCGACAGTGACACTATGTTGGATTCACTCTTCGCCACACCGTTGGGACACCTTCGTTGCCAATAGGGTTTCAAAGATACACTCTGAATTGCCTCCTAATTGTTTTTATCATATACCAGGAGTGGACAATCCCGCTGATTGTCTCTCGCGCGGGCTCATGCCTGCTCAAATATTAAACCATCCGCTGTGGTATAATGGTCCACCGTGGAGCAACGCACACCCCTCGAAGTGGCCTATTGCTACGTTCAATGCGTCTACCGCTTTGTCTGACCCCCCTGAGGAGAAGACTATCACTCTTGCTACTTTTGAGCAAGAAACTCCGGTCATCATAGCTCTGTCTAAACGTGTTTCATCTTGGAGTAAATTTTTACGCATTGTTGTGCATATTTACCGCTTTCTCAAAATATTACCGCTTCGCAATCATATAACCGCTTCTGACCTAGACTTTGCAGAGAATAGGGTTCTCCGCGAGGTTCAGTCATTTTATTTTTCGAATGAAATCGCATATTTGCGAGCTGGCAAGGCTTGTAGTCGCAGCTTCCAGCAGTTAAAGCCGTTCTTGCATGATGGGCTTTTAAAGGTCGGTGGTCGCTTATGCCATTCTGATCTCGATTTCTCACATAAACATCCTGTCATTTTACCACGAAAGGATCATATATTAGATTTATTAGTTGATTATCATCACAAGTTCAACTGTCATGCTGGTCCTGACTTGTTGATGTCTATTCTACGACAGAAATACTGGATTCTGTCCGCCCGCAATTTAATACGTAGCAGGGTGCACAAATGCATGCACTGCTTCCGGCTTCGCCCTAAGCCGAACTATCCGGAAATGGCTGATCATAAGTATTTTCGTGTAAAGCAATCCGCAAAGCCCTTCGCTCATACGGGCACGGATTTCGCCGGCCCTCTTAAGGTGACAATGTCTCGTGGACGCGGTATTCGTTCCACGAAAGCATACATATGCCTGTTCGTATGTATGACGACGCGCGCTGTACATATTGAACTTACCGGTGATCTTAGTACGGCTAGTTTTATGTCAGCTTTCAAACGTTTCTTAGCTAGACGCGGCCCTGTGAGTCGTGTGTACTCAGACAACGGAACCAATTACGTTGGCGCTAAACGCACTATTTCTGAGTTGCATACGTTCTTAAAGTCTAAATATTTCAACACTGACTTTTCCCACGTATTGTCAGAGAATCGAATTAGCTGGGTTCTCAACACGCCAGCCGCAAGCCATTTTGGTGGTAATTGGGAAAGCAACATAAAGAGTCTAAAGACTCATTTGTTTAGAATTATTGGGGAACAGATTCTCTCTTTCGAGGAGCTCAGCACCGTCCTCGCGCAAGTCGAAGCTGTGATGAATACGCGGCCGTTATGTAGGACGCTCACTAGTGATCCATCTGAACCGCTAGCGCTAACACCCGCACATTTTTTAAATTATACTCCGCTGAAATATTTACCCGCACCTGACATTGAGGAAGACAGGCTTCACGTTCTCTCTCGTCACGCTTTACTTGATAAGTTAGTCCAGTCGTTTTGGAAACGATGGAGAGCGGACTATTTACATACGCTACAAACACGCCAGAAGTGGAACACTTCTGTTAACCCCATCGCAGTCGGCAATATCGTCGTTCTTATAAACGATAACGCACCACCGCTTCATTGGCCACTTGGCATTGTAGACGAGGTATTCCCGGCGTCAGATGGTGTTATCCGCGTTGTTAAAGTAAGGACCGCAACTGGATCTTATCTGCGTCCAGTTGTACGAGTTTGTCCTTTGCCAAACTAACTTATTATCAATTACTAATATATATCTATGTAGTTTAAGTATGTATATTATAATTTTAAATAAATATATTTATTTTATATTCCGCATCATATCCGCATTTATTTTAAACTCATTTTGTCGCACTCTTTGAAGGCGAGCCTTCAAGCCGGGGGGGAATGGATACGCCGGATTTAAATATATATAAATTTCGCATTTAGTAAAACGGCTGCTGTATCGATATTAAATATGCCTGCGCGATTTACTGAATTGGTTTTTAAATTCTCATTCCGATAGTGCTATCTCCTTTTCCTATCCCCTCTCGTTAACTGAAGTAAAGAAGAGGAAGAACATCGCCGGCCGGTCAGTCTATCACCGATTGTGTTCGCTTCGATACCGCCCGCTAGACGTCCGCCGCCGCGCACCTGCGTTGTAACCCGCTTTTAAAACCCGCAAATAAGAACATTTAGTGCTCGTGAAATATATATATATTTGACAATTAAATCACCGCCGCGCTGTGAAGTGACTTGAGAAGCTGATTTACGAAGCTGCAAACGGACATTTAATAAGGTAAACGAGATCCCATTTTTCCAAACTATTCTATACCAAAGTTCCGCAAAATACAGTTCACTAACCCTTTTATTCCCAAATTAAAATCCCCGCGCTACCAGTGAACTTAGTATTTTTAATTATTATTATTGCTTTTTTAATGAAATATTTGTGGTTTGTGTATTTATACATATATATATATATATATATATATATATATATATATATATATATATATATATATATATATATATATATATATATATATATATATATATATATATATATATATATATATATATATATATATATATATATATATATATATATATATATATATATATATATATATATATATATATATATATATATATATATATATATATATATATATATATATATATATATATATATATATATATATATATATATATATATATATATATATATATATATATATATATATATATATATATATATATATATATATATATATATATATATTGATATTTTAAGGGTGTAATTTTTTTAAAAATTATTTTCAATAATATATAAAATTAGATTCATGAAAAGTTACTTATCTGGAGTCCTGGTGGACCAGAAACATTTTACCGATAGTTAATGTCCTCTTTAAATACTTAGGGCAGCAGCACCTGTTTCCGCAATATGTTCTTAGTTATTGCTCACTGCAGCCGAATTATTGTATGCCCTTGGATGTAATGAGTATAGGAGGATGGTTTCTGTAACAGAAATGGATGTTAGTAACTTATTTTAGAAGAAATTATATGACTGAGAATATTTCGACACTAGTCGTATTCATCTCTATGACATTTCTTGAGAAATATATATATATATATATATATATATATATATATATATATATATATATATATATATATATATATATATATATATATATATATATATATATATATATATATATATATATATATATATATATATATATATATATATATATATATATATACATGTATATTTATGGAATACACTCATTGCTACCTTTCATTTGAAACTAAACAACAAAAATATAGTTTTTTTTTTTTTTCGTCTGGTGTCATACAAAGAAATATATTACTATTCTATTGAGTTTTCGTTTCCAATCGTGGCCATTGATATATTGGCTTGCTAAACGTATACGTTAATTCAGAGTAATCATTGCATTTTAATTATAATTTTGACAATGACAGCTGGAATAAGTGTTGCCAGTGTGAAAAGAGTAATCACCTCTACATTTCATTAGGAATGTATATTAAAAAATCAATAACATAAATAGAGTAACGTAAAAGTGCAAAAGCTGAAGACAGCCGAATAAAACAAAAAAAACCCTAGTTCTATTATTGATATTTATGGTCTCTATTATATAATCAACATTCCAGTAACCTCACCTCATAATACGAATTAAATCAATAAGCGTAGACACGTGTCGAATTTCACTAGGACTACAAATAAAGCTGGGTGTTCAAAAATGGACATTATTTCTTTTATGAAAATATATTTTTTCATCATGACTTTTAATTTTTATCATTAAAATGCAACGATTACTGTTGAATTAATGTATACATTTAGCAAGCTAATATATTAATGCCCACGATCGGAAACGAAAACTTAATGAAATCGTGATATATTTCATTGTATGACGCCAGACGAAAAAAAAAGTGTCAAAAATTTGGCTTTACCCATATATTTATGTTAATTTATTGACATTTGGACATTCAGACAACTACTTACATGATATTTGGTCAGTTAAGGTACGCTATGGCACTCGGGATGACATAATGATTCTAACTGAATCACACACATCTACATCATTTCAAACGTTTAAAAGTTACGGTGGAATAAAGAAACTGAAAACATACATACATATATGAACCCTGAATACCTTACACTCTTTTATTGTAGGGCAGTCGTGTAAAAATAAGTATGTTTCAAGAATCTGCGGCTTTGATCTGACAAAAAAATCGTGTGGCGGATTTAGAAGAAACCCGTATTTTGTCGGAACTTGGATATCATATTAAATCATATCTATTTACCTAAGATTGTTCTCTACTAAATGGGCCCCATCATTACATTTTTTGTCTGATCAAAGCCCCAGATTTTTTATCCGTTTAGATTTTTTATCCGTTTTACTTACGACGATTTTATATCTTTATTTTATATAATAATGCTGTTACATACGGTAGGCAGCACACGTTCGATTTAATATCTTTTTTTATACTCGGATGCCTCAGGACTGAGGAGTTAGAATCCGAGTCAAGACATCGTATGTGCTTGAGAACCCAATACTAATTTGAATACCAATATTACTGCACCATCGGGACTCAAAAGAACAATAAGTTTTACAACATACAAACAAAAC